>JAAMPD010000448.1:0-51692 GCA_025266255.1 Trissolcus basalis | reverse complement strand
TTCGGAATTGTCGGACGCAGCGGCGATAATTTTTTTTTTTTATTATTATAGGTAGATTATTCCCTCCAATTTTATTATAATTGCAAAAATAAGTTTTGTTTCCTTTACAGAACAGTTCTTTGATTTTTTTTAATGATAATTATAAAAGTTATGATGTTTTTAAGAACACGTAGACGACCAATTTTCTTCGGAACTTTCTTTTATATTATTGTTAATAATTTTAATATAAAATAATTAATTGATTCGTCATAATGATAATTCTTTTCCACAGGCTTCAAAATTTCAATATCTTCAATACCTGTTTCTTTTTCACATTACGTGTTGATGTTATAAACATTTTGAGGCAGTTCGGGTCTGTCAGACACACGGAAAATTTCGAGGCGCGGTGTTGAGAGGGTTAAAATAACACTAGAATTATATTTACGACACTGAACAACGTAATTCGTTATGCATGGCGATAAAACCGTATTCTACACAATGTAAAATTAATAATCGATCAAAAGCCGATTGAAGCGCATGAAATTATTATGTTCAGCTACCCCTTGGTTTCCTTAAAAGTGCGACACATTTGATTCACGTGAAACGTCAGGTTTTTGTACTATTACGTATAATATAATTGGCCGTTGAACAAAATATAAATGTTTTTTGAATGATTAATCATTGCGATTACAAAATTGGTAAGAGATTAATTAATTATTCCCAACGAAGGCATGTTATTCGTTGTAAATAAGCTATTATAAATTTCATACATAATACACTGGATCAGTGTAATGGTTATTTCAGCAAAATTGATTAAGTTAATTTGTAGATTGACGGGAATTGATTATTTCTCGCGGGAACGTCACAATTATTAATTATATAGATGTATCGAGAGACATAATAGTGTTCAACGTCGAGTGTATCAACGAGACACTATCATGTGTACGCAGCAATGATTAAATACGAGTGTTCATCTATTCGTAGATTGTTTGTCAAGAATAGCACTCCAGTCATGGCTAATTAAAAATAAACGATGAAAACAATAACGTAAAAAGTATTGCTGAAAGGTTTGATTAAATAAAAGGTGATAAAAAATTTGCCAATTAAATTCTCGTTTCAATGAAAAAAGTTTAAGCGTTGAAGAGAATAAAAAAAACTTTCGTCGCGCTAAGTAGTTTAACGAGTACAATCTTATTTACCATTTCGCTCGCAATCTATAATAAAACCAAATAGAACACTGAATTGTCTCAAAAACTACAAGAACACTCGGTCTTTTATTTTAAATGTCCTACGGTGTTGATACATTTACATCTAATTTTCCTTATAGTCAGACACATCACGCAAATTGGATTAAACGCGAACCGGCAAGAATAGATATAATGCTTTATACCAACTCATAGTTATCTATGGCTAAATGAACAATTGTTCATTGTTTCGCATATTGAATTTTTTATTTTATTTTCTCTCATAAAATATACCATCCGTCAGTACAACGTTTTTATGTAATATGAAGAAGAAATCAATAGAATGGAAAAATAGCAAAACAAAAAAGTTTTATTTCACAAAATGCAAAACTTTGGAATTATTGGAAAACGCATCAAGTCGAAAATTATGTCGATATTTCAAAAAAAAAGTAACTGCAACAAAATTCATTTCATAAGCTGCTTCGAAAAAAAAAAAAATGATTTTGCTGGTATACATTACAAGCACTTTGGTCATTCTCGCTTCTATCAAAGCTTTCGGTGCGACTCCATTTTTTAACCCCTTTGGTGCCCACGTCATGATACAAACGACTGTGCAGATCCTTGGTAGATATCTGGGTTAATTTTCCTTCGAAAAGAAAACCTCGGCGTAGAGAAGAAATGCCAAAGATAAAGGTCCAAAAATAATTGACAAAAAAAGTGGAACGCTGAAACGGAATCGACCGCTTTTTTAATTATGATCAAATTTAATTTGGTAGGACCAGAATGTTAAGATTGAATTCATGCTTGGTCATATTTTCATTTCATAATTTTTTAAAAGCAAACATGAGAAAAGAGGCAAGTTTTTATTAACAAATTAATATGGTAGAAACAATGGCTGAATTGCGTGTATGGAATCACTTTGAAAGATCATTTCTGCAGGATCGCATAAAGTATGAAAAATTTTGTATGCACAATGCGTTGGCCTACTTCTGCTTCTGCTCTTTGCTTTGCCCGAATTTACCTAAAAAGTAACAAGAGTGCGAGTTCAATCAGCAAAGCATACTGATCGTTCAGGGTAGCGCTTACGGAGAGATTCAAGGAAGCCTTAGGGTATGGCATGCATTGGAAAGCTGCGATTCCAACCAATCTGGAGTAACTTTTTCTTTGGAGAAATCCAATGAAACGCAAAGTCGGCCTGTAACACCGTGACTCGAACACGGATAAATCGTCTCCGGCTCGAGAGCACGTACTATCGATCGCCGGAAAAATAAACTCACGTTGATTAACCTCTTTCATAAATAAAAATTGTGTCATCATCGACATTATAAGAATATAAGTTACTCCACATTTATCAGTCTCACATTTTTTCTATTATCATTTCATACTATCTAAATTCATTCATTTTTCTTTTTTTTCGCCGTAAAAAAAATTTTCCAAGTTAATTTCCATTACAATTACGAAATCAAGCTTTAAATATTTTATTATGTGTACAAGATGGCATAAAAATTGTTAATGACTGAGAAACCGTGTTAAGCGAACCATAAGAAATTTATGAAAGCTTTACTGAATCATGTTTGCGATGAGCTTTTTGGATCATTAGTGCTAATAATTCAAAGTCAAAACTGATTAAAATTTTCATGGTTTATTGATATTTGAATTGTGAAGTTAAATTGGATCTATGATTATTTTAATGTTATTCGCATGACAACTTCTTATCATGTAATTGTAGTGATTGGTTTGGTCAATCAATCACATTGGTAAATGTTCATCTGATCAAACATGATCCATAATGAAGTTTGACATTTTTTGTGAATTTTCAAAATTGAAATGCATAATACGGGACAATTATACGTGCCATCAATTTCAACGCGACGTGACGAATTTTTTTGTGACATTCTGAGCTGGTAGCTTTAATTTCTTCGATCGTTGCACATTACACTCTGAGCTCTTGAGCGACTCTTCTTTTCCGTTGCACCTTTCCTCGGTATTCATCGCACCACCGGGATTAATCCTCAAACTCGCCCCTGAATACTCCACCTTTTATTAGCAAACCAAATTATACTGTATGTCCTAGGCATGTTGTAACGTTCGCTTGTCGCTGCGTCTGACGGTTCCAAAATGATTTCATTTTTGATAATCACAGCGACATGCTCTCGCTTTTTACACAGGCGCGTCTGTTTAATTGCATAATTTTTCCAATTATCGAACGACGCATAAATGAAAAGTACACGCTGTGACTGCACCAATACCGTGCAATATATTTTGAAATAAAAAGAGATACCAATTCTCGAGCTCGTCATAATAGCAACTTCCACAATGGCATTATACTCGATTCATCTGTTTGAACTACAGATTAACTTTGACTTTTCACCTTGTAAAACATCTGCGACTTGATTGTTTAAAATGAAAAAATAAATATCAAAAATAATGTATACGTGCATTGACATGATTTCGAGTGTTTGGTAACTTTGATCAAAATGTTTCAGCAATGAATAAACGTTGCAAATCAAAAAGCATTGGCCTTGTCAAATCTGTCATAATTTTTTGCTCGAAGAAAAACGCTAAACCATGTGGAATTCGCTAAAAGTCAATTTAAAACGAACAAATGGCAAAATGAAACTTCGTCATAGCACTTGAATGAAATATGATTTTCAATTGAAATCAATGCAACGCAGTGCAAATTCCAGATGCTCGAAATCACCCAGTCGTTGAAATTTTATTTTATATTTTATAATGAAATAACAAACATTACAATCGCGTTACCAGTGCAATAGGAAATTTGTTCGGTACGCATTGAAATGGCAACCATTTTCAATTTCGAAAATAGCAGACGCCAATGCGTTGTCATTGTTGAATAACGCGTTTCAATTTTCAAAGCTTTCGCTAGTTTCTATATTTATGAATTTCATCTCAGCGCGGTTTATAATCAATCACACAACAATTGAATAGAAAAAGGTGGTACGGCAGTACGTTACCCGAAACTTGTAATTGAAATTTTACGCAATTTCACAAATGGCCCTTTGTTTGGTCATGCATTTTCATCCAGCGGGTGTATGCAAATAAAATTTAAGCAATGAGGAAATTGAGAAAACTACGTTGTTTGAATGGCTGATCGACAAAACGCTGGTTTGATCCATAAGTCATGAACCAGCGGCGAACGCCGTCTTTTCAGTACAATCTCTGACGAGGATGAGCCCGGTTAAAAGTGTTTGCTCAAGTAAAGTTACCAACCCCGACGGATCGGTACACGGGTTCCAATTTCCGGCCGATTACCCACTCGACCTTTTCCACGAGCTTGCTTGACGACCCTGGCCGGAAACGCGTTTTTTGTTTTTGTTTTTGTTTTTTTTTTGACGCTGACTTTTGTCAGTTGTAATAAAACACACTGACAGACTCAAAGCAGAATTAAACGATACATCGTCACAAAATTTCCGGATTGTTCGAAACGCACGTAGAAAGTCGTATGAAATTGAAGACAAACACAACGTTTCAAGTACACTGTTGAAGTATTTCGAAAACTCTCATAAAATTTCCAGCTAAAAAAGGCAATCAAAATACAACTCAACGAAGGTAAACAAATCAATTGGTCTCGATGCCTTACTCTGCTTCAACGATGCGCATTTCAAAAACAAAATTTTTTTCTATAGAGCTTATAAAGATTGAATTTTGCAGACAAATTTTTTTCCCACCAACGTTTTTGTATACAATTTGTTATTGCAGAAAAAGAGGAAAAATATTGCAATCTTGTATGACTACGTCGAATGAACTTTTTAGTTATTGAATGTATAAATATTTATAGCGTCAAATCAGGAAATGATTATGTAGGTTATTGAGGTAGAAAAAAGCTGTAATATATTGTAACTTTGGATCATATAAAAAGTGATAGCTTTTTTTTTGACTGAATTTAATTTTAGTTTCGAAACGTTCCCACTTAGTGGTGTTAATGTTATGTAAATGCGAATTCAAATGAAAAATCAAATAACGACGGAAGATGACTCGCGTAAGAACACGTTCTCTCGCTTTTAATACGATCAACTGTATCGTAATCACGCGAATGATGAAGCATCAATAGGTTCAGTCGTTCATCGCCACGTTGAGCTTTCACTTTGTGCACCGTTTCTTGGCTTACCGAGCGAACGTTTCGCTAATTATAAATTACGAAACGTTTCCGCGCTAATGCTTCGCTGAGATAAAAATGCCTGCTCGATGAATCCCATTATTTATTCATCGCCATGGAAATAAGTGTGCCTCGTTTTGATCCCGATATAATTACAGTTCCGTTTCAATGTCCTCCACGCAATGCAAATCTAATTAAAATTTTTCAATAGGAATATGAAATGCGAACGGAATAAATAATCACAAATATGTGCTGGCTTTTCACACGTTTGTACGATGAAACTTATGAAACTATTTTTCACAGTGAAAAATTAAAATTCATCCATGGTAGCATCCATTCAGGATTTTTTCATTAATAACCGAACGTGTAGGACAAAACAATGTAGATGTAATTACGAAACGCATTCCTTTGTATATTGGATTTGCGAATGCGAAACTGTTTGCACTTTACTTTAAACACTATCATCGTCACCATTCCAAATCACCCCCCCCTCCTCTGCCTTAGGGAGGCTCCTACACATGTCGCGAAATGAATACGTGCACCCGCATCGCGTAATGACTTATACACATGTGTTTGTCTACGTAATAAACACCCCTATGGCCGAACGGTGGTCAGCTTGGACTTACTCTGTACATATCCAAAATTGCATCGCGTTTGAGTCCATCTGCGCTTGTTGATTTATCTAGACAGCTTTGTCTTTGATGTTGCTTTTTTGAATATAGATATGCTCACTAATATACCTTACAGATAAGCTGTTGAAGCAGAAAATTAATGAATCAATTGACGCTAAAAGCTTTGGACTTCAATATGAAATACTTATTAGTTAATTAGAAAAAATACATTCAAAAGGAATTCATCAAAAGGTACATTTACAAATGAGGTATTTTATTTGAGAAATAGAGGTGGTTTTTTAACAAATTTTGCCGTGTTATTTTCGTACCGCGAATAGTTAACATATTTATCTAAACTTGTTGAATGTTACAAGTTGAAAGTTAAAATTTGGAGTGACAAAATTGATTTTTGAGGGGTTCAGAAATGTTCATGCATGTCCTCGTGTAAAATCAATAGAACTTAACTGTTGATTGAATTTACAACATCAATGTTTATAATGTAGCTGGAACAAGAATAATGTCCCATGTACGTCAAAGTTTAGGTGTCATCTAGTGGCACTTCTCTAATCAGTTTGACAAATTTGACACACACACATGCACATCTCTCGCTCGTTCGATTACTTTTACTTTCCGAATTTTGTTCCGTCAGTTTAACTTGATGCACTAAAGAAATTTCCTCCACTCCGAATAATGTGACTCGATTAAGCAAATTCGTAGCACACAGTCCTTTCAACTATCAAATGAAATTATTGTTCGGTATTTTACTGTGGAAGGCGTACTTAAAAGTTTTGAGCCTCAACTTTTAAGAAATAGAAAAAAGTATAGATAACTGCAACGAATGATGGTTTACCAAATCGTAGTATTCGAATTTAATATAATATTTTTTTCTTATTTCGAAACGTAACTTTGAATGAATGGGAAACTTTGAAAAAGATTTACTTGTTTAAATTTTTCCGTGTCGATTAAAATTGTATCTCAACAATATTTTATATGAAAAATTGGTAAATATTTGAACCGTTCAACATCGTCTCACTTTTCACTTTTATCACAAAAAATGAATCGTTTTGTGAAGTTTTTCACTTTCAGTTATGCTTTGTGAATTTTTATGAGTCATAAAATAGGTAATTAAAATGTTCTAAATTTACTCATAAAGGTTCATAAATAGAATAAAAGACAAAGCTTTTGATTTTTACTGTAACACAACGTCGGCACAGAGTAAAAATTGCTTTGTTACCGGAAGACAAGAGACACAGTGTTTTAACCTGCGGCAACGTTGTAATAAAAATATTCAGTCACTCAAAATAGTTAACTTTGAAAAAAAAAAAACTTTATTTTAATTGCAATTAAAAATGTTTTCACAACTCGAAAAGTCAATCTTAAGCGACGGGAAATCAAAAAATATGTCGCTTAGAAAAAAAAAGAAAAGAAAAACATTTGATAAAACTTCAGACACATTCGTTAAGGATGGATGTAACAACCTTAAGCGTCTCGTTTTGCTGGGCACTACATTTCCTCAGCAAGAAGCGAGAACTCAGGATATTTTTCTTGGTCGATAGAAATTTACGAGGCGGCTTTGGGGTAGCCGCCCCTGACTTATTCGCGGTCGTAAAGGCTGTAAAGTTTCTTGCAAGCGAAGAAAACAAGCTCCCTCAATCGCATCAGTCGATTTTGATCCGTGAGAAAAATTATACGCGCAACTATTAAAACCTCGTCCGACGCCTTTGAGCGACAAAAACCGTGGCTGTTGGAAAAGTGCTCTATTGATCCGAAACCGACAGATCAGTTGGTTTCGTAAAAACCTAGCGCAGAGCTATATAACCGCGGCATTTAGACAGATTGAATTACACTTTCGTTTGTTTCGTCGGGTACGGTGAAAAGTTAATAACTCTTTCACACAAAAAGAAGTATTTATTGCGGGATACTGCTTTCCGAAAGTTTTCGTGTTAAAGTTTAACACTGCAGTTGTAACAAAGTTATGAGGGCATCGAAGCGAACTCTTTTTATTGCCTATTTCGTGCAGAAATGTTGTTTAATTCAGATGAATCTTAGAATGTGAAATTGGGTGAAAATAAACTGTATCATCGTGGTGCGCATAAACATTCTAGTTTTATTTGCAACAAAAAATTGGCAATGCTGAAATACACTTTTTAATTTACCAACATTTTTTGAGAAAAAAAAAATTGTAATTTAATTTTTCAAGTTCTAATTGTTCACATTGTATGAAGTTGCAAACAAGTTTCAATGTAGCTTGTGCGATACATCCGTCTTGTTTGAAAACAGAGCATTAATCTTGCAGTATATACGTGTTTAATACTATTGCGATAAATGCGAGGAGATAGGGCTTTAGAGGAAAAGGTGAATAGATGGATTGCGTTGGGTACTTAAGCTAGACTGACCTTACATCGATTACACCTACTACGCTGACATTTATCAGTGTGTTGATGTCTGTATTTCAACTGAGACATGATGGACTCAGTAAATGTTCACATCTATTTTAAATTAACTTGTACAATTAATAATATCAAACATTTTATCAATAGGAGATGTTTCTATATTTCATTCATCTTCAAATATTGAAATCCTGACAAACATGTTTGTTTTGGTTTGATCCTATATGAACACTTGATACAGTTAAAGTGATTATGGCAGGTAGTGTAAGTGTAAATGTAACAAAATCAAATCCGAGAATTTAATTTTAGTCTGTTTTTATAAATCGATTGTAATAATTGATTTAAATTTTACATAAAAAGAAACGATTTTATTTTTCACAACTACTTCACTTCCATATGATGTGTGGCCTTCGGTAATAAATTTTCGATAAGCTTTTATCTATTTTTTGGAATCGTAACGGATTAAATATTTACAATTGATTTTAATAATGCTATCGAACAGAATATTGAAATACATGAAACGAGAATATCAATATCTTGATTCCTTGCAATTCAAAAGCATAAAAAGTTTTTGTCTGGGTATCACAAAAAGCCAGAGATATGAGGCAGTTTAAAGTTAATCTGTAATTGAAAAACAAAAGTCAGAACGTTGAACGATGTCGATTTTGACAGGTGGCGATGGCTTGGCCCATTTGCTGGTGGCATACATTGTCTACTTTATCAAGACTGAGGATTGCCTAGCGCGGCTCATGAGGTCGATTGAAAGAGGTTGAATAGTTGGCAAGTTAGTACAGAGTGACGGAGAGGGCGAGAATGAAAGAGAATGGGTGACGACTCGGGTATGCTTTCGATAACAGCAATGTCAGCAACCTTTTGTTAAGAACAACTTCACTCCGCTTTAAATTTGTCTAAAGAGAGCAAATGATTGATGCCAAGCGAATCTGTCAATAACTCTATTAAAAATATCCTATGAATATCTCACAAACTACACACGTGCAAATTTGTCTGAACAGGCTCTTTGTGCCATAATTTATGTTTCTTCATTTCCAAGCTTGGAGTTATGGGTTTGAAATCTTCATTGTCCTGAAGTGTTTAATGATTTTCTGGTATATTCAACATAATGCACAAAGTGAGAAAAATGTACAGAATTTTGTTTTAAAAGAAATTTCACTAAGTGCTGGTAATTTTACTATCTAATTTGGTACAGTTAAATGAAGTAAAATAAATTTAATTTTGCATGGTACCCTTATACTGCCATCAAAATTTATTGCTCTTCTTGCACGACGCAGTAAAAAGAACTAATGTACAATTTGCCTTAATGGATAAGACGGACGTTCCCTTAAATTCCTATGGGATACTTAATAAAATTACGAAAAAAAAATTCCTAGAACCTTACTTTTATATTTAATGTTATAAACTTGAATTCCACCTTTTCAGAGTAAAAATTTGAATAGAGAAAAAAATAAGACAAATTAGGATTTGATAGAAGATAGCTCATATTTTCTTTCATGCTCTATTATATTCTCAGAATTTCAGAAAACCAAATCCGATTTTGCGTTGCGCGAAAGAATCTGATCGGATTGAATGTTCCATAAGCTTTTAATAATTAGCTGAATTTTTTCCATACGAATGCTCCTTCGTGTGAGTCAACGCCATGATGTATATTTTCATAAAAAGAGAAAATCCGTCTCATTAGCGTGTTCGCCTTGACGCGAATTTAATAATCCAAAAGTGCTGATTGATGTCCCGCTACTATCGATCCGCGAGCCACGAAGTATCACGGAATTTCATTAACGCCAATTCTTTGCATTCAGTAACGAGTCTCTGTTATTTGCAATAACGCTTGATCTTTCTCATTATATGCGGGATATCATTACTCATCTTGAAGGCAAGTGGCGACAACGAAATCCGCAAAAAGCTTCTCTCAATCAACGTAACGCACACTTGGAAAAACTTTTTTTCACATGATGCTTGGTATATTCATCACGAATCCGTCAATTAGGATACAAAAACTGTCCAACACTTCGTTACGGTTATGAAATCTGCATTATCTCCCTCATGTTTACGTATGTATGAAGTTAGAGAAAAAAGAATGTGAAACCACATTTAGTTCCAATGGGTGCAATATTGCTAACTTTTTGAATGAAGTTGTATGTGTGCGATTAGTCAATTGGAGCTGACAAGAGATTATATAAATCTGAAATATTGAGTATTTAGTTCGAGCAAAATGATTTTTTCAATGATTTGAAATTCTGAAGATAGCATTATCAAGATTTATTTGTCTGACCCAGTTTTTTTTTCGGATTCACAGTCAACTTGAGCCGTTAACAATGAAATGTACATTTTAAATTTTCTATAGTTGATCAAGTTGGCTTTTGAAATATTTTGAAGAAATTCAATAATAGAAATGCATGCATACATTTGTTCCTGCTCATGACAGTAGTATGAATGACTTCATGTCTTTGAAATAACTTCATTCTATCAAGTAAATATGCATATTCTACTTGTCAACTTGTGATTAAGATTCTCCGATAAACAATTCAATTGAATTTCCCGCAAAAATTGTCATTCACGAGGTGTGCACTTTAAAATAACTTATTGTCAGTTTTACAAATAGGTTTTCATGTTGTAAATACAAAATGAAATATCAATCGATCACAAATATTCGGAAACTTTTTCCATTGACATTCAAAGCGTATACAATCTAACAAAAGTTTTGAGTACAAACTTCGCTAAAACGTTGTCGAATGTGCAACGACTTTATAAAATGAATAAAAAAAAAGTCCAAACTTTCATTCCGTCAAATCGGTCAAAAAAACTGAATTACATTCACTCTTATTCGCAAAGATAAACTCGACTTTTTATATCACCCTTTTTATTTTTTGCTCAACTCAATTTTCGTTTTTTGCCGTTTTGTCTCAGTTAGACGCATGTTGAATTACACGAGCTCCGATCACAGCAAGGTCAATGGTAATTAATGAGATTAGGAGTCCGAGGGTGTTCCGTGCAAGATGTGAGACATTTGCCCTCTCTGAACTTTATGTAAGCTTGTTGAGAAAAAAAAACTGATAGACTTCGAGAACTCGCACAACTAACCGTAAACTAAGAACTTGTTAGATTCATGTTACTCTTTTTTTATCTCTGCATCGGAGCTTCGATTCCATTTAGTTGTAAATTGAATCTTCAGCTGCTCGTGCGTCGTTTTAAAATATGATTCACTTGTCTCCATTTGGCTTGTATTTATTTATCATGCTGGATATTTGCCTAGCACAGACTCGTGCAAAGAATAAGGCCAAGGGACGCAAGATTTGATCGATAACTGCAGCCTGACGCGACGCTCTCCGCGGTCGAATTTAATTTAACGATTTTATATTCTCACGCGCGATTTCGTAGTGCCCACGTTTTCACCCGATATCATGAAAAAAGTAAAAATTGCGCTGCAGAAAGCTCTGCTCCAGTCACAATCGTATTTGATCAAGTTTCATTTACAGCGCGCTGCAACATTAAAGTTTATTCAGATTCGCAATAAAGAAACGTAAATGGTACGAAAATGGAGCAGACTTTTGTTACAGCATTTTTTCCTCTTTTTTTATGACGAGATGCTATGGCGTATATATTAATGATATGTGAATCGCCGTTTATTCTGCCTCTTTTGTAAGCATAAATGATCGTTAGAGAATATATCGGAAATAACAGAGAAAATAACAACAATTTTTTTATCCAGAAATTTTCAACACAACATAAAACATAATGAAAAGATCGCCGGATGTCTATTAAAAATAGGGTCAAGATTTTTAAGTCTCTTGTAGCGTGTATTAAGAAAACGTGACCTGATAAAATAACAGGGAAGTTGAACTTTTACTGATGCGGACACCGGTAAACATACCAAAATAGTCTTCAGAATAATTGGTATTCAATTTTCATACTGTTACATAATTTAGAGATACCTTTTTCTGCAACAACAAACCCACAAGTTTTCATCACTCAAATTTTCCTACAAAACGTCAACCATGGTAAAAACAATTTTCAGACCAAAGTTTCGAATTCTTTCGTATTATTTTTTTTTTCTATTTCGCCAAACAAAATTGATTCTCAAAAGTTGATAACTCATCCACAATATCGGGACTATCGCAGCACGTGGTAATAGATTCACATTTTTCTTCGATTTGCATGTAACTATCCGCGCCTGATGTACGACATTTTTCGGATAACTGCACGGGGGATGTGATGTATGAACAGCGCATACATATGCATGTTACGTAGACGAAATACACGAAGCTTGGCAAGAAAAAAATGCCGATAGTAGGACGCCGGATCACCGGTGCTATTGAAGTATAGATAGGGCAACTGTAGCAAGTGCTGACCTGATACAAGTTAAACCGGAAGTGCTGAAGTTACAGGAACATCCAAATACCGCATTGCAGTTTTTTTACGATTTACACTTGTTTGATTAACTTGTTCATCGGTCTCGTATGATCTACTTTTTGCGGGCACAAAAAATGTTACCATTTTTTTTCCATTCCGTATTTAAATGAACGGGAACAACTTGTTCGAGTATTATATTGATTGACGCGTGACAACTGGCTGTTTAAACCGTCTGGCAATCGTTTGTTTAATGCATACCGTTTTTTTTTCATTCATCCGTTGACCTACTGTTATGTAGATCATCAAACGTAAAAGATGAACTTTTTTAATTAAGGTAATACAATGTGGGAGAGACAATGGTCGACACAATCTAACGTAGACAATGTACGTATTTTGCACGCTAGAGTCGCCTGGTACTTATAGCTTGTGATACGATCATTCATATAATACACTGGTATAATTATGAAACGCCGCAATTTCGAGAACAAGCACGAAAAACGATAATGATTCTGAATGCTGAATTATGATTTTTGTTTGCAGCAGAAAGGGTGTCTTTTTTTTGGCACTGCCCAAAAAAAGCCCATCGAAAATAAATTGGCCTATTGATTAGGCGCACAGTGCTAATTGCAGCAATCGCCGTTTTATCCAACTGAGGAATATGTCCTCACTTGCGAGAAATTTATAACGTTGTGTTCATAATTATCTTGCAGTGAGCCGAATAAATCATGCTAATGCGCTTAAGGTATAAAAAGCACGGAGATTGCATTTTTCGACGCAGTAGATACATCACGTGGTATTTTTGGTGAGATTTTGGAGCACATGAAATGGAGATGTAATTGTCCGCAGTTATCATTACCGGCGATAACACAGCGTTACCGCATTTTGTCGGTGCCATGAAAATCAGAGCCGTTCGTTTAATTCGATTTGTTCGCAACGCGTCCTCCAGTCGGTTCTCCGCAAAATAGTCGAGCGGGCGACCTTTGCGAAACTTACACGACCTCGTACGTGCCGACAAACTTTGGGCTAATTAATGCTGATCGCGCGAAATTTCGATCCTTAAAATTCCACGCAGGTCCCGTGCTACAGAAATTTTGGCTCCCATTTCGGATTTTCTCTCGCATTCTATAAACGATTTCCAACCTCGTGTTATCGACAATTGTCCGTTTGTATAAAAATAAAATAAAAATTAATTCGAAACATAACTTCGACGATGCCAACATTAACGTCATACTAAGATCTGTGCACATTTTCTTTTAAAACCACAAAAGACATATTTTTATTGTCGTAAAATCGTGAGAATATGATAGCGAACCATTTTTCTGTGATATTCGAAAGTCTGTTAAAAAAAATTTAAGAATCAAAGTCATGTAGCCACTTTTTTATGATCCGTAAAACTGTTATAATCGAAGATCGAAAACGCTTTCCCGCTGACGAATAAAGTGGACGACATTGAATGATATCGATGCACTCACGTCATGTAAGCTTTAAAAGAGATCGTATCCTCGAATGATGGAGATCAGCTATAAACGGATGTTACTGGAGGTTGAAATCCGAAATCCGAATGGAAAATGAAATGAACGGAGGCAGTGATTCGATTGTATTATAACAGAGATATTACTCGCTATCTATTATGTCCGCGTTAAATGTTTCTGTAACGTGATACGACACATCTCGTTGTAAAAGCGTACAAGTTGAACGTAAATGAAGATAACTTGGGCTTTTTGTTGCGGTGAAAGGAAAGTAATTGTATTACTACTTTGTAATTGGGTTTATATTTTGTGTGCAGAAAATTTTCGTTCTTCTTTATTGCATTATGTTGGAATTAACAAATGCAACTCAATTTGGCGCTGGATATACATAGTTCGTGGAAAAATAATTACACAAAATCTTTCCAACATTCATTTGTTTACATTAGTCATTGAACAAATTTTTGACTCGTGATACTGTGAGCAATTTTTGTTTCTCAGCACAAAAAAAAACTCATTGTACGTTGTGTAAATAAGGATTAATATAATCCATTGTATGGGATTCGGTGTGTAAATGAAACAAAATGAAATAAAGAGCCAACATGCAAAACAATAAGTGCCATATACTTTCACACGTTTTTGTGTGTCTCAGTGAAAATGACATTTTCCAATAGCGAGGAGAACAAACATTGAACGGTTGGTATTTGTAAAAAACAAAACCAAACAAAATAAAAACAGAACAAAATATGTGACATGCCCCTTTCGATATTAAAGTAACGTGAATGTGACGTGTTGTTGGCTACAATAATGAAAAGAATACTGGTGTTTTCATGTTGTTTTCACACGTCTGCGGAGATGTGAGGGTTTATGTTTCACCAACACAGAAATTAAATTACATATGCATTACACCTACGCAATTTAGAGCTTTACATTCAAATTATCAACACTGTGAATGAGACAAACTAAATAGAACAATCTGAATATTCATTATTTTCTTTAAAATTAGCAATTTTTCTTTTTGACATATTTTTTACCAACATAAATTGACTTCTACTTTTTCGTACAATTCGTTCATATTTCGCTCATCATGTAGGCAAAAACTTTATTATACCTTGCATGGGAGAATTTGATGTGAACAGAAAATCAGTATTGTGTGGAAAAATATATTATTTTTCGATCGTTCGTGAAAAAAGTATGATTGGAGTGGAAAAAAGTGACTTTCTAATCTTCTGCGAGCCGTTTAAACTTTTATAAGTGAGCAAAAATCATTTCCCGGTGCAATAAAGCTTAGTACGGCTTGCTCCGTAGATTTTCATATCTTATTTTGCACCGGGGGTCTTCGTGCATATCATACTTTGAAGTGTAGACAATTCGATTCCGTCTTAGAAGCGCGGGATACCGCGTTTATTTCTTGCAAAGGAGCTCAGAAACGGCGATTGTAAACGGGCAACGCCAAGTCAGCGCGGTTGCCAACAGCAGCTGTTGCAACTGGTATGACGCGATATCGACAGATTTTCGATATTTTTGTATCCCATTTATTCTTGAATTCCTTCATGCAGTCGGGATGAAAAATACGACGATTTATCTAATAGAAAACTTTTGCGGGTGGATCTTTTTTGATTTGATGCAACGATGATTCGACGACGTCAAATAACTCATGTATGCCACACCAAATCATTCAATATTTTCCTTTCATGTTGATTCTTTATTTAATCGCCAAAGTCATCCAGTCACACTGAAATCGATTGCTTTTCTGACAACTGAAAAAATATTAATAACACTAAAATAATAATTATCAAATTATTTGAAATTAATAACAGAATAACGTGAATTTTGAAACTAACCTTCAACCATTTTCCAAGATATGTAAACATATAAGATTTAGTAAAAAAAACTCCTGTGAGATCTTTTTTTGACATCTGAAAATGAAAAATTAATTATTAAATTATTCAAAGTTATAAAATGGTCGCTAATGACCATGTAGTTAATGCGACGATAAATAAATAAATGAAAAAAAAAAAAGTTATAAATTTTATGAAACTACAAATTTTAAAAAAAAGAAGAAAATAACATCAATTATTTGAATACAACACCTTCAACTATTTTCCAAGACAAGTAAACATAAGCCCTGGTAAACAAACTCATGTATGGATGTCATATTTATCGTAAATTTTACTTCTATATCGTATGTGGGGTGTATACAAACCTCAACCAGTTGAGGACGCACTGAGAGTTGGATAACAAACATAGTAAGCGATACGTCACGAGAGACAAGTTGTGATCACGGCAGTCCTCTTGAAATCAAACGTCGAATTTGACTTGATGTTTGTTGTGCCAAGATGCTAGCTACCACATAAGTACAAGTACTCGGGCAATTCATGGTGCAAACTTTCTAACGGATCCTTGAAAACCATCCTAACGGCGGTGACTTGATTTCCGAAACGAATTAACGACTTTGCTCACGGAATGTTTGTTCTTCAGATTCCCGTCACTTATCGAACATTATAAGTCGCAAGTTCGGCAACTGCAAACAAACAAAACATGAAGTCTACAAACACTGTCATTTCGGTGGCAAACTTTTTTCCACTTGATAATTACAATTTCGAAATAGACGTTTGATCAACTAATTTTCAGACATCGAACATCAATATCAATCAATAATTTCGTAATAGAGATGGATATGCAGCAATTTTTGGCCAATTGAAATCAGGACACGTCATGAACTTTCGTTCATTGTATTCTCATTAGGCACAATGTTGATCATTTCATGAACTTGCGCATCATTTTTTTGTAGAAATTAACAACGATATAACAATTTTAATGTCATCATTTGCAATTTGATGAGAACAACTCAATTGTGATGAATTAGAATCCGTATAGAAATATGTGGATATACGCTTCGAGTTGCACGTCATTATAAATTGAAACTGATATGTATTCATTTATCAGAGTTTATGTTATTTTAAATAGCCCCACAGACGGCAAATAAAACAAACTGCTTCACTACACGGAAAACTGATGACTCAACTAGATAAATACAAAATATCATTTCCCGTTAAAGTGGCAATCCATTCGTTGAATTAACACGTAAAGTTAATTTCCGCAAAAGTTGGAATAATAACGATGTGACATTAGGCTCTTTTATATACTGTCCAGGAACGCTTTTTGTCCCCCGTTCTCATCCGCAATGAAGACTAACTTCCAGTTGATAACTCCTGGGTGGGAAGGTGGGGATGAGGCTTGCAATACATACAGCCGGACGATGAATGAAAATGGATTTGAAAAAATAACGACCCTCCGAGTATAGATATTATATAGCCCATGGCAGGTCGTGGACCGCGAATCGGAAGATGGGCTATCGTATATTGTATGCCAAGATAAACGCGATACTTTATAGATTTCGCTTTCAGAATATCAACGAGAACGTTCTTCCGATGCAAAAACTTCAAGGCTAAAAGACATTGAGTGTCACTACCCTTCCTGTTCGGTTTTATTCTCCGCGCGTCTTTTTATCTCGTTTCAGTTATTCTACTCGCACCTTTTTTTCATTACATTTTCTTCCTTTCCGACGCCGTTTTCGAAGACACAAGAGAAAAGTGAACATTCCCACGGGCTGCCAGAAGAATTCAAAAGACATTTCAACATCGACGTATTTAGCACGAAACTTTGCTATAAACATCTCGAAAGCCTGCAACCCGGCAGTGTCTCGTTAAACAAACACGCGATGTGTTTTGAATATCGAACTGCAAAAAGAACCGTTTCAAAAGCTATTAAATTGTTTATTGGACTGTTGTAATTTCACTGAACAGTACGCTCGGAATAAATGAAACATTGAAAGCTGCATAATTGGTAACGAAAATTGACATCTTTTTTTGTATCGTTTTGTTTTGGTCTCATTTTTTTTCAAAATGGTTCCTCGGAATAATAGATGTCCTTTTTAGGTGATCGTCGAGCACTTTTTGCTGCTTCTGTGAATTGCGCATGGAAATTCGGACGCGCATTTCGAGCGTCCAACGAGACGACGATGCAACGAAAAAAAATGAGCAAAAAATACGTCAACATGCGCCGATGTTGTGTCGTATAATAATAACGCATGTCCAACGGCTCGTTCCCACAAAGCTCGAATGATCATTTTCTATCCAGGGAACATGCAAAATGCAAAACGCCATATTGCGGGGCGCTCAATTATGATTTCGAAGAAAAGGAATAAGGTTCTTCCATGTCTTATAATAAAAGCACACCCTCGGCCTTTATAACGCCAAGATCGTAAACATCGTAGGATTTATTTTCACGAAAATGCAGATTTCTTGTTAGCCATTTCGGGCTACGCTCGAATCGGGCAATCTATGAAAATAGAATTTCGCAATCGCATTACGGAGCTCGTTTTTATGTTATAAAACACACCGTACGATAGAGGCAGAAATGATGAAATATTCATGATCCCGAGCACTTTTCAATTCCACACTTTTGATGAATTAACGAGTGAATGTGATTTCGAGTACATGCGCGGCTCTTCTGTTTTTCTTCTTAATTGTGCGCAATTTCTCCGAACGATAGAGTCGGAACATAGGTTGAAAAATTATGATACTTCGGGGAAAAAATTGCTGTTACATCGGATTCAACGAGGCTCGCACCAATTCGAATTCGGTTTTGTTGGTTGCAACCAATGACGTAATAGAATATACAACAGAGCACAATGGCCTGTATGTAGGTCGTGGTGTCAGTGCCATCCCCATCAACAGCAGCAACCCTCCGCAGTCACATTTCCTCTGCTCTTATACGCTGTTCAAAATCTTTTCCCGATATATGTCTAATCTTCGCTCTAGCATTTGAAAAAATTTTTACAACGGAACCAACAAATATGGTTCACTCAAATTTATCCTTTGTATATCGCTGATCAATTAATCTTATCTAATTCTTTTAACCTCAATGTACTGGAAAAACAACATTATCATAATCCGATTAATTTGATCCCAAATTGGGGCTACATTTAATTGGAAACTAATGCGCGGTAATACCAGACAAGTCTAAAATCTCGACCAAAAATCATTGCAGACGAAAAAGTGCATTAGAACTTGCTGTATCATTGCATGTTATGAAATCGTAATTTATGCGCATGTAATCGGAACCGTAGGATTAATTATAATTGTAGGGATAAACGCTGACGCGAATGCGGATATCGTTTTTGATCATAACACACCAATTTACGCCGGGTAAAATCTTGGCACTGATCAATTTGTGGTCATTTAATACCTTCGGTTATTAAAGCAGTTTTGTACGATATTCTGGGCGAAGTTAAATCTGGAATGTTGGAATCACAATTTCTTTTTATTTTTCGATCTGCCATTTGAAAGACAGCTTATGACTTTTATCACGATTGTAACGCAATTAGAGCGAGATATAATTTTATATACGTATCGTTGGTTGAAAAACGGGTTGGGTGAACCTGAGAGAGAAATCAGGTCGCTAGATGGATATTTCTGTTAGCACAAAGATATCATGAGCTTTTCATATTTCCGCAAACAAGCTATCATATCTATAATTCATAAAACTGTATTAAATAATGACAAAATCTTGTTCAACTTATTGATTTACCAGTTTTTTTGTTGTCGGTTCAAACTAAGCCGGATGACGATTTCCAATATTGTTTACAGGCGACGTATCACAACAACTTCATATTTTTCCACCTACGTCAGCGAAAACATTAAAGTTAAGATCCATATAGTTCGCCCGACTGTGTTTGTTTACTTTCCCGAGACGTGTGAAGAATTGAACCGTCGTAATTATTCTTATGACAGTCATTTGCCAAAGTTGTATTTTTTTCAGAACTTTTGAATTTTTTCTTTTTTTATTTTTTCACTTGCGCATTTTGCAGGTGTTGGCATGGCTTTTGTAAGTATACCTACATACAGGCGAAAATGTTATTAACGTAGTGATTCCCTCCCACGTGGAGATTAATTGTGCACGGTCAACGCAAAGTTCCGTCGGCACACTCGCAGCGTATTAGCCATGGAATATTTGCCGATAAAGGCGACCCCTCCCACTGCCAAAAACTACGTCGTCCCTCAATTTAATATCGCTCGAGGCTAAAAGTTATAGTATTACGCATATCTCATTCGACGCGGTTGCGCTGTAATCGCGATTCGGCATTTCACAAATTATTTATTGTTCACGATAATATCAATATTCAACACTCTGTAATTAAGAAAGTTTTGACAGCTCGCGCTTTGTTCCCTGCGATTAATGCAAAATTTCAAACAAACGCATTTTCAATGAGACCATTTAAATGACCGAGCAACTTTCATCTGTTACGAATTTTTAATGCAATCTCTGTTTGATCCATTTGTGATCGATCATCGATTGGAAACGAACACGTTTGATGTATCGCTGGGGTTTTCCGTGAATCGAAGTGTAATTTTGTTTTCCGCTGCAGCACAACAGTTGAATTGTTAATGCATATTGGTTGATTAATCACTGTGTAGACTTTATTTTAATCTTCTTCACCAAACAACTTACTTTTATCCTGACACCTGAAACAGTTGTGATTAATTACTTCAGCAAAGCAATTAAACAATTTTATCAATGACTAATAAAGTTTTATTGATAAACTTTTGTTTTTGAAAGAAAAATTGATTTGGAATTGTAATTGTAAAAAGTATCCATAAAATTTTGACTTAAGAAATTGTTTCTCAGTTGATAGGTCATGACCGAGATTTGAAAATTATAAAAAGAATGACTTTATTTTTAAATTGAATTTATTATTCTAATTTAAAATACTAATGCTGACTAAAATAACATGATTTAGCTTAATAGGGTACAATTGCTAGGTAATATTCAACGACAACGTTTATATTAAATGTGAAATGCCAGAACCTAAAATAGGTCAACAGAGGTAATGCCTTATTTTGATAGCGTGACCTATGCAAGGTTACATTTCGTGGAAGCCCGCTGGATTAATAATAAATCAGAAACAATTCACTTCGTTCAGTCTGTTTAAAAACACTCTTATCATTATTTTTTTCTGTTTGTATTTACAGTGACTTGAATTCATTAATCCTCGTAATAGAAAAACAAAAACTTGAAAAAAAATGGAAGGGAGATTTTCACGAAACTTGTCGTCCATTCTCCATAAATTATCAGCCGAGCGGGAGATAAATTTAAACTTTGCCCCATCGATTAACCAGTCGGATTAAAATCTTCAACTTCACAATACTTTAAACCGCCTGGAAAAAGGTAAATCTTTTCATCGGAATATAGAAAATAAAAAAATACTGCCTCGGGTAATGAATTCTAGTTAGTGAAAGTGTTATACAAAAATGCATATATATTTTTCATTGACAGTTCACGAAACTACCTTTCACTGGGAATATTTCTTTGACAAGGCAGTAGATTTATTTTGTACGTGGTTCCTTAAATTTCGCGACCTGAGAATTTCTTATAATGGCTTCAATTCGATTTCGTTTGCAACACGTCCATGTTCAGTGGATTATGAGAAAAGTTCGGATCCACTTGAGGGTACGATAGAAATCCCGCCGACGAACGCAGCAAATCCTGTACGTTGCGATATCTATATACGGGTAAAAACCGCGTGAACGTGATATACAGTACTCTTGACTTCTGCCTGACTTTTAACTTTCATTGAACCGTTTATTTCTGCAACTGATATGCAATACACCCCTAAAGATAGTCTCGACGGAGATTTTCATTTCAAGCAGTTTGTTTATCCATAAACGCGAAACTCGGGGAAAATTCATCTGACATGTTGGGGAAGAAAATGCGGTCGTTAATTGCGTCTTTCAACAACCTGAGTTTGAACAAGGGAAACGTTGTATGTATAGAATTTCAAATAAAAATAATAAAGTTTTTCTCTTTGAATAAAAGAATTGAGAAATGAGAGAACAAACTCGTACGTAATCGCGTATGGCAAATACAGTTCATTGCGACGCTGTCTGGTTGTAATTTTACGTTGTACCTTTCGACTGTTTCGTTTTTGCTGCTATCCTGGTAGGTAGCTTCGGATTACAGTGTAATTTTAAGCTTCAAGGAAATGCAAAATCACGCACATGGATTTAGCGCGCAGTTTTTGCTCATTATAACTTTCGTTTTTCACCGAATAAGATTACGTTAAATCAAACGAACAAATTTAATCACAAAACTATGATATACAAATGAGTGACTTTGAGAAAAGTGAAACATCATTCCTCTGAATCAAAATACACAGGATTATCAAAACAAAGGAATAAAACCTAGTTGTGTTGCGTTAAAAAAAAATTAAATTGAGTGAGAAAAGTAATTTTTGTAACATGAAGTATCATTCTTCTGAATCAAAATACACAAACGTAATAAAAACAGAGAAATAATACCTGATTGTGGTGCATTGGAAAAAACAACAACTTAAATTAAGCCAAAAATTAATTTTTCAACATTTTTCCTTCTGAAAAAAGTTTTATTTTTCAACAGCTCGAAAAAATGTATCGCAATTTTCTTTTGACTAAAAAAAATGAATTAAATTGCAGCATTGCATGCATTCTTGGAGCGAAACTATTTCTTAGTAAGCATTTTTTCGCGGGCTTAGCGTTAATAAGTGAGGATATAATAATCATTGCAAAGCGGTGCGGGAGAGCGAATGTGTGGATTGCGTGACGAAAATTACGTGTCACAACGTGGGAAGTGCTTTGCACTGGTGAAAATAAAGTACACGTGTATTGATTTGTCGTAAAGGAATATTGGCATAACTTCGATGAGATCACGGATGAATGGCATTCTCGATATGCACGGCGAAATCGTAAACAATGTATCGCAGCATAATAGTTCAAAAATTTAAATTTAAATTCTACGTCGAACAAAATTTCGTTCATTCCATATTGTATGACGGCAAAGAATGCAAAGCACGAACTATTAGTTTTCTTTATTAAAAAATGCTAGCTGCAATTTAAATTTCATGATATAAAATTATAGGGGCAACTGGGGTAATTGTGACGCCGTGGGGTAATTGTGACAGGATAATTATTATTAACAATAAACAAAAAATACCGAATATTTATTTGAAATATTGTTCCTTACACACGAATAAACAATATTCTAAATCAATATTCGATTATTTTTTTGTTTATTGTTAATAATAATCATCCTGTCGCAATTACCCCAGTTGCCCCTACCTGGAAAACATATTTGTTTTATTTGAAATCGACAATTAGGTTTAAACAAAGTCACTCTATGGCCAGATGAAGTTATTTTCCGACAGGTTACATTGATCTGAATAATGTCCAAAACTAAAATGGTTGGCATGAATGACAGGAGAAAAAGTGTGCAATGATTGGACGTCAATCTAAAATTAACGATACATCGAAAACTTTCGAACACAGCCCCTGTCATCAGAGGAAAAAAATGTATCATAATCTTCGTAATTACTGTGCAGTTCGCAAACTTCCAGCGCTAATTATGCGATGGCCAGGTCCAATCCGTAGAAATAATCCTTTGCTACGTCACATTCAAAATGAACGTATCAGAGTGTGGGAAATTTAAAATGAATTTGTCTGGTTGCACAGCTCTTCTAAGCTAATACACGTGAGCTATTCTCACCCTAATTATCTTCAAACTCTGAAAGAATCGTTAACTTTCTCTCCATCATCATTTCTACCTTGAAACGTTAATTAAGACTACTATCGATCAGAAATTAGACCCGCTAATCTGCATTTCGTGCATTTCCAGTTTGTTGGAAAGACAAGTTACTCATGTTCAGAAAAAAATTCTACCTTAAACTTTTCTAGTTTGCAAATATTTAATTTGAATACCCGGAAACTTCATGCAACTCCAATGTAACGGATTAAAGTCTGAAGCACGACAAAAATTAGGAACCTTATAAGGGTCAATCAAGAATGTATGACATTATAGGGTTACTGAAATTTTGATAGAAAAGTGGAGGAGAATGAAATTTCTAAATTAAAGATATATGAGTAAACACGATTATTGTGAGCGAGTCGTTCTATCAGATACGACGTCGAACCATCCCGGCCAGTTATCAAAAACAATAAAGACGAAAGCCTTGAGTACAGATATCCCGGACTTAAGTCGAGGCACTTTGCTTAAAGCAATTGCGCTACGTCGCGTCGGGCAACAGGCGCAAGATTAATTATTATTCTCGCCTACATTACCGGCCCTCTGCATACATGCATATGCAGATCCATATATCCGTATAGTCTTGCGTTTATGCACGCGATACGGTAAGGCGGTAACTAAACTATGGAAGCTGCAAAATTCTGGCAAATTTGATTCCGTACTGTTTCCTGATATCTTAATTCACGTAGCATTCACGCTCTAACTTGAACTGTTTCGGTTTTAGTGTACACAAATCAAATAGTAGAAAACTCGCAAACGTAATTTCCAAGATAATTTCATCTTTATGTCAAACTGTTGGAAATTTACAAATTTACGAGTCAAACACATACGCTGATGGTAAAGCTTAGCTGCGGTCAATCTAAATACGTAACTCACCAAAGCTATCTAAATTTATGATCTTTAAACTCTTGAGTAGGTGTATGTAAATATAGATGGTCCAGCTCGCCAGCGCGAAACGTAGTAAAAATAGTGAAAACTTTCAGGATCATCAATTCCAGTAAAGTTAGATTTCCAACTGTTCCAATCAAAATTGGACTTCCAATACATTTTTCATTGGTCAATTAGCAGAACTTTTGAATTATTGGATCTCTGAAACATGGCAAAAATAAATTAGAAGGTCTATGCATAGAGCGCCAATTTCTATCTATAAAAGACGAACGCAGTACATTTTGAATCATAATGGAGCAATTTGTATTCCTAAAGGGTGATTGCATTTTTTACAAAGAAATAATAAGATTCTTCATGGAAACGCGAACTCGTCATGTAAAGTGACGTGGTGCTAAACTCAGGCTGTAACTGACTTTTAAAGTTTTAAAACAAATATTGTTCAAAATTCACGTCAATAATAATTCTCTATTCTGATGATTTTAAATGATTTTAAAACAATTTTCCTCTTTTTGACAACACCAGAAATGAACGAACGTCAGCTGTAATAAAATAAAATAAACAAATCAAAATGAGAGAAAGAAATGTTCATAATTTTTTAAATTACTCTGAATGCATCTCTCACGGCAATTAATTACCATTGTTATTCACTGTTAATTATCGAAAAATTAGTCAATTACCTTAGTAACAGGCAGAAAAACTTTCAGTAATTTGAAAATAATGGCAATCAATTTTCATTAAATTAGAACGTTCTCCGTGTAAGTGTTTACCCACCAATTATCGGTTGCTGGATCATCTGAAAAAGAATACAAATTTACATCATGTGTCAAAAACATTTTCACACTTTTTCAGATTTTGTTTGAGCTTCAACGTTAAAAATATTAATAATCCGCCTTTATCTTTGAATCTCCTAATTGTCAATCCGACTGAAAAACCTTGTTTTAAATAAAAACTACATTTTTTACAAACAGTCTCTTTGGTTGGAGCTTTAATCTGACAAAGAATATTTTAGATATTTGAACCCCTCGCATGTGCAGTTTATGTCATTTTAAACTTTTTATAACTTTTCCTCTTTGACCTGATGCGCTTATTCTACATGAAATGCGAACAAAATAACTTTTTGCATTTGATGAAAAATGGCTAGGTGACTCAAGAAATGTGCTAACTTTTTTCATCAATTAAACACTTTCTATCAAGCTGAATTTCAAATGAAAATGAAAATGAAAATAATCAATTGTCACAAGCTTTCATTAATAGTTTATCTATTAGGTAGGCATATTGATTCAGAACCTTTTTTTTCGTACAAGGTTTTCTATCTGGTTAATTGCCTGGAGGCCTGTATCAACGTCAATGCACTCTGCCTGCCTTTTAGTTTCCGTCCGCAACGGTAGAATATGCCGGCAAATTATTTCACCCGTAAACTGTTCTTCATTGAACAAACTCGAGGATTTTTCCTTTCAAATATAATATTCAAACACAATGTAGTGCAGTTGAAACAATTTTTTTCAAAGTTGTAACTAATATTTCTCGCTTGTATTACTGTTACAAATGAATTGATCAAATTACAATTGAAAGATTATTGTGTTGAAAGCAAATAATTTTAAACTGAGTGACAATTAGAGCCAATTGCTCGCCTAGAGTTCTCGAGTTTCTTTCAATTTTAAATCACATTAACATCAAAGTCAAGAGTTAAAAGCTACAAAAATACGACAAATCATTCATTCAAACTGCAGAATCGATTCAATTATGTTGTTAAATAGAAAAGTAAAAAATCGTGTTTGTTTCGTATGCAATTAGAACATTCGAATGCAAACAACGAATTCTTTTGTGGAATCACTTAATCGATGAATTATTTATGCGGCACGCGAGGAAATTCCACATTCGCCATTTGAAAAAAGGCAAATTTTTTCTGCCAACAAGCAGCTTTGCAAAATCTACTCAAGAGAATCTTTTTTTTTATTATTATTATTTTCAAGTCATATTGTATTTTCAAATGCTTGTACTCTCAAATAGAAAATTTTTCAAATTTTCTATTTAAATATTCAAGATTTTTTTTCGCTGTCCTTATTTCTATTTCAACATCTTGAAGTATAATTATTAATGTTTATGCAATTTGTGATTATTGGAAATTTTAAAAAAAAAAAAAAAAAAAAAAAAACTAAAAAAAATATCTTTTGACACATTCCATTACCTAAGAATAGAGAATGTTGATGACCAATTACAAGACCCTATTGATCTAATATAGATCAATAATTTCAGTAAATGATGGTCTTCAACATTTTTACCATACCTAATTCAAAATTTTGCAAAAAATTCAATTTTCACTTTTATTAAATTTGTTACACCATCTTGAAAGTTCAAATATTAATTCAATATGAATTCGAAAAATTAAAAAAAATCAAATTTAATAATTTACATATTAAATCTCAAGACTCCATTCTTTACAGACATTCGAGAGAACATCTTTCCAAACTGTAGTTTATAATTATAATTTTCTTCCAGAGTTGGACGAAGCTAGATTGCTCTTCAAAATATAAATTAAAATACTTTATGATTCGCTGATCACATTAAGAAACTTTTACTTTTGGTTCGTTTCTTATTAAATTAAAGCGGATAAGCAGCAATTAAACAAGACTTCCAATAAAAATGGTACATCACTTCGTCAAGTTCATTTATCAAACGGTGCATCATTTATTAATGATTACATACACGATTAACAAATACTCACATGCGATATCGAACAAATGAGTCGTGAAATTCGAAAACGGTGAACAGTAAATCACAACCTAATCAGATTGATCGATATAACCATGTACTGTAAAAGAGATACAAGTGGAGAAAAAACAATTGATTGTGAACTGGCACATTGGTTCGTGATAGATCAGACAGCTGAATGAAGAAAATATCAAGATGAAAAAAAATTAGAGAGGTAAATGTTCGCTTCGAAGCGATTGCACGTTTACTATCACTACTAGCGATCTGGCAGACTTTTCGTTTGGCTGACCGAAGTCGTCTCTCTCCACTCTTAGCTGGAAGTACGCTTTAAGTCGGCTGCTCACGTTTTTCGAATCTCTTTGGCGACAATTTCGAACCAACGATAAGGTGCTTACACGATAAATTGCTGAATAGAGAATATCTTTGATTTATTTAAGTTTTCCGTTATCGTAAACAAATTCAACATTTTTACAAAAAAATTGATTATTCAAATCAAATGGAATTTGAAAATTAAGCTTGTGTTTGTCTTCCAAAATTTGAAATTTATCACTGAAATTTTAATCCATAAAACAAAAACGTTTGTACACATAGGTGAATATTGAAAGCAACGGAGGTGTAAATAACTTGGACGCTAACTTGAAAATACCTTGCTTATTGTTTACCCAGTCAACACCACAGCGCTAACTCAACATTATGCTAGTCAAACGATTCCCGCTGATACCATGTTGTCTCAAACAGTTATCACACAGGTGCATAGTCACGGACCACTGCAATTAAAAAAATTTCATATAATCCACAATCAGAATAGTTGAACCATGTCGTGTTTGTATACCAAACAAGTGTCGTTGTGGACACAACAACACAACGTCGCTGAATAAAATTGTTTTCTTGTTTACCTTCGTCGAGTTTATTACTATTTTTCACTGTATAATGAATAATATCGTTGACAACAATGACAAACCTTTTTTTCATTTTTAGTGATATACGCTTTTGAAAATTTGTTTTCATCTGCACTGACAATCACTTGAACTTTCTAACCTAATAGTTAGGTTAGAACTGAAACGCCATCTGGACAATTTTTAGCTTGAGTTTAATATATAACAGTCAGCAAGTTGGCAAGCTCTAGTTTAAAATTCAAATACTCCCGTTTCTTCATTTCGGAACATCAGATGGCGCTGCAGTGTGTATAAAAATGTAAGGTTAGGAAGTTCCAGTGTTTTCTCAGTGTGCATAAAAACAAATCGATAAAGCATCTTGAGGTGCTCCTCTATAGTTTCCTGCTAACGGGTCATCATTTTGTTTTTGTGGAATCTTGTAAACAACTTATCAACTCAGTTAAGCTTCTGACCTAGTTGGCAAGTTAAACTGACTGTATTATCAAATTCAAAAGACTGATTGGTTAATCTCACGCTGACATCTGAATTTGGTGTGAATGCATATCTGCAAAGTCAGTCGAGAAATACACATATAATAAGCGCTTTGTTACGTTGAACGTACAAATGAGGTTTCATATTAAATTACAATCAATTCGATTGAATGAAATAAATCTCTAATTATACCTCTTTTTTGTTTCAGGTGAGTTTTCTCTGGCGAATCTTTTTCTACGTCTACGTGGTAAGATTAACAAAATTCGTTTAAACTTTTAAACTACTTTCATGAGAATAAAAGTTTTTTTAAAAGTGAGATGAAAATTATAGAGCAAGAACACTAAAAACACATGAGATTCATGGTTCTATGAAACATTTAAACTGCTATTTTATTCGCGATGTCTACTTTGATATAAAAGTAACCGTTCTTTTGAGTTCTCAGAATTTTCATGTTTACATTATAAATAACATTCACACGACTATAGTTTTGAATATGACAAGATCCTTTGGCCAACGAGTGAAACGGTTAAATCGCGTTTCAAATATTTAATTCAGCATCGTGATTCATCACGTGCAACTTTAATATAAAACGACCCAGATAAAATCATTACATTTGATCACCGATGTTTTTGTAATGAAAACATAAAACCGTCAGGAAATGATTCTCACTGCAAACAAATGTCTAACCATTTGACTGAAATGAATTCATTTAATATGATCAAATATAACATTACAGATTTTTCGGATCTGTTTCACAAAAACAGAAATCCTAAAATAATTTGTTGTAATTCATATTTTTTATGTTTTTAATTTATGTTAGAAATAAAAATATTGAGAATATTTATTTTCATGAAAAGTAGTTGACGGTTTGAAAAATCTGACTTTAAGGAAAAAACCTCGTAGTTTAAGTACAATTTAAACAATCTTATACCAAATTTTGCAAAGTAAGACAAAGTCTTATGGTTCAAATAATATACATTCAAAAAGAATATTCTCTGGCATGTCACAGTTTTTCCTCTCCACAAATTTTTTGACATAATTTTACATTACTCTTGTCAACCTTACTGTGATCTTTTATCTGCAGCTCAAGTTCCACTCACAAGTAGTAACAATTTCTTTTGATTTTGTTCAAGAAAAACATTTATTCAAGGAGTTACACTTCCTCCAGGGCATGTCATTTTATGCAAGAACGTTAGAATTGAGTTTTTGCAATTGAAAGTGTCGATCGTCACGAATCAATGAAATCAACTTTAATTGGAATTTGATTATCATAACAATTTAAAGGTATTATCGATTCTTAAACTTAAGTATCTATCAAAATTGAAGTTGTGATTTTGGTAGACTTTTTGTACAAAATGTTTTTACTAATTTAACAAAATTCTTCCAAAATATAGAACAAGTTATGTGGTTAATTAAAAAATATTCACACGTGAATTTGCTCGAATCAATTATTAGATGAAAGAGGTCTAACAACAATCAATGAATAAGTTTTTGTTGAATGGTATTCAGTGATTTGATTATAACCACGGTTAGCTCTTGAGACGGAAATGTGGGATCCAGTCATGCAGTTCATCGCGCATTTATTAACTTTGGAATTAATTAATTTTGAATGAAAAATGTGATTGATGTGACGCTGTGATCATATTGTGATTGTCAGATTCTGAATATTGATCTTGCGTAACTTCTGACGCTGAAATTCTCATATTTGTTTGACGACAATATTTATAAAATTTTATTGAACTTGAGTTTGAAATATTTATAATAAATTCGATACTATGAGACTTCTGCAGATGTCGATATACGTATGTGACGCAATATATTGAAAAAGAGATAAATCTGTACCAATCGGATAAAAAATTTTATTCTGTATCAACTTTTTCATATTTCATCACACATTTTTTATAACAATTGTTATAATTTATTGTTTTTCAAGAATGAAAAATTTTGTAGGACCTAGTGTTGTTTCCGACAAAGCTCGAATTTCATGATATTTTATTTTGGTACGTTTTTCTACTTACGTTGTTCAATAACATTTCTTTTCGAATAAGTCTTTGAAAAGCTAGTAGAAGCTCTTGAGCAACAAGTGTTGGTTACACAAATGACACTATTAATGTGTAATATTTGTTTGGACCAGTTTATGCAGTGGCATTCGCAATACTTTTTTTTCAGAGAAAAAAAACCCTTTTCTCTTATACACACTACCTCTTAGTGAGGATATTTTGTTTACTATCGACTATTCCCGTCACGACGAACGGAAATTTTGTTTTACTTTGGTTCTTTTTCTTTTGTAAAATTTAGGAACCACTTTGGAACCTGGACAATGAAAGAGGTTATTGTCAAACTCAAGTTAGCATTTATATATGATGGCACGATATATACTGTACGTGAGTAAATAGTATAAATGTTGAAACACATTAAATGGTACGGGGATTGATTAAGTTTTGTGACAGAGAGTTGGTATACTTATTAGGATTAATAAATAATACAAGTTTGTCGTTGTTCTCTGCAAGATGATCTTCTAAATTGCTTAAGGTCGCTCGAGGGCAATTGCGTGGGTGACAAATTTTATAATACCATTAATAACATATTATAATTCATACGCGACACAAGAAACGTTCGCTGCAGTTTACCATTATGCATTACGACGTTTAATTGAGCTCAAGTTCCGTAACTGCAATTGTCCTTGTAATTTGTACCGCAGCTAGACAGACTTATCGCATAACATTTACACTACCCTGAGGAATTTGTTTCATTAGCTAATTAGGTACGCCGATTAATTAGAACCTTGTAACATGCAGCTGTACGAAAAAAAAAGAAATTGTTCGCAATATGGCCTGTGAAACTGAGCTAAAGATTAATTGCTTCATAACATTGACGAATACACATCTTCGCAGAATATTTTAGCGTTTCGCAGCAGTCGACGGAACTCGAAAGTTTTTCTCGTTTTCTGCCCGGCTGTTACATTCTTCCGGTAGATGAAAAATAGAGAACCGGTAGAAAATCCACGGATAAGAAAATCCTACAATTTTGTAAAGCACTTGGAATATTTATCGCCTGAGCGTTATTTTCGAAGTTGAGTAAACCCCACGAATGTGATTGAAGTAAGTGAACGAGACTTTTACATGATTCACACATACGTAACAACCGCAAAATAAACAAAGTTTATAAAAAAATGCTCGGTCCCTTAGCCTCGGGGAATAAATTTCACGCCATAAATGTAACTCAAATGGTTTTATACATTTCGTTCAGGGTCAAGAAAAAACGAACGAAATTCTCTAAACTTTTCTCCTGAGAAAGCGGAAAAAATGCAAAATTCATTTATGACCAACCCGAGTTCCTGCGACCCGACAGTTTATACAGACTGAATAATTTAAAAGTAAACGACATAAAAGCATAGGAAATAATATAAAATATATAAATCATTTCCACGATAAAATTTTATTAGTTCTACAGCAGTCTCTTAATCCAATGATTTGCACGGTGGAATGGTGTGTAACATACGTATTGACCAGTCGTTGCGTTTCACCGCGAACTGCATTTTCTTAGACTCGGAACGAAAATAATGGAAAAGGAAATGCGCCTGTTTCAAGAAAGGGTGCACTAATTATTGATAATGCCGTGCACCAGCTGGTAATTGAAAATTCACTTAGCTGAAACCACTTACTATATACCAATATGATCACGCCACAATACGACCAAGACGTGAGCCGATAGCTAATTGCCAGCCTTTGTTCGTTTACAGATGGCAATTACATGGCAAGTCGACTTACCGAAAGAAAAGTTGCTGTTTTTTATAACTGCAGTTGCTTCTAGTTTTCCTTCTAATCTTTTTTCTACCCTCGTTACGAACTGAGCCCTATGTGTCACAATGAATTGAAACGTAACTATTAGTTACATTCGTAAATAATATTAAAAAAAAAAAAAAAAAAAAAAACAAACAAAGAAATACAAAAAAATCGAGGTATTTTTGGAGAGTGCACATCGATGGCAAATAATAAAACAGATCCGAAACAAAGACATTGTGCAGCACATCTGTAACGATGCACTGTAAAACAAAACGCCAACGCACGAGATAAAATTGGGATTCCAATTAGTTTGATTGTAAACATATCATATATGAATGTCGGTTCGATCACACAAGAGGGTCCGTGCACGTGAAATATTTCTATTAATATTTACTCCTGTTTTAATATCATCGACGCGTAAAAATTGTCATGCATATAGATTGGCGGAACCGAAAAAAAGAAAGAAAATACAACGTGATACGTTTATATTTACAGTAAATAAAATGATCCCAATCGAGCGTGATGGAGACCAGAAGCTCAAACAGATACGAAAAACGTTCGTCAGCGATAATATTATATATCGATGGCGTCGGTATCGGTTAATGAAATACATCATCAGCGGTGGAAAAAGCGGCTGCGGATTCGCGTGTGTCGTCAATCCCTGAAAGTCGGCGTCAACTTGGTTAATGATGTTATTGCCCATTGGATTGGAACATCAGCTAACACACTCGAGGAACAAGTATTCCTATGAGTAGGTAGTTGTCGATCAACGCTCGTTAATCACACCGGGCAGAAAAAAAGGAGACGTCGAATCAAACACGATAGTAGACGCTTACCTCGAATCGGCAAATTGCCAGACTGATATACATGCACGAGCTTGTACCACGGCGTCTCGAAAATTTTACACAACATCGCCTCGGATTTAATTCGTCGTGTTTTTGTGTGTCTCTCGGCTGTCTAATAATTGATTTTTCATTCGACCGATTGGGCCGCTCTTTCGTTCCACCGCGCGTTAAAACATCCAATTAGAAAATATTACGCAATTAGTCGGGGCCCGGTGTGTTCGGCTCTCGGTAAATTGAGAGAAATCGAAGAAAGTTATTTCACAATTTGATATCTTCATTTTGTCTGCCGGGCAGGATATTCGAACGTTGTTTCACGAATGATCGAATTTGTAACGAGCGAGGCGCCTCAAATTCACGATACATCAGCGAAACGGGATTGAATTTAAACGTACAATTTAGTCTTAAAAATGGCCCTATGAATTATTTACAATTAGCGGAGTTCTTCGCAAATCGCGTATTCGACGGATGCGTGCGATTTCACAGTTTGCGTTTAATGAACACGCGAAACCAAATGAAATTCAATAAACATTTTCGACCGGATCGTATACAGAGCCGGTAGCACCATTTTGCGTGCTCGAAATATGATGTCCAGCCTCTGGTGTTTCGGTTGGCGGAGCTCACGTACGCAAAATTATATATTCCGACTTTCAGTATCGCAGTCGAGCGAGAAAGTCGCCGATAAATATGCCATTAGGCGCCCGCAATTTTGTGCGCGACTCTCAACTTTTCGAAACGACGATAATTGAGCCATCGCGCGAGGGGGGGGAGGTTTATTATTTTTTTTTTGTTATTCCCCGCCGTGCAAATTTCATTGCATCTCGAGTGCCCGCGTCAGTTTCATTTACCTCGACGACTTCATTGTACTTTCACTTTCGCGTGTATCCGCGTCCTTTAAATTCGCACCGTGCTCAGTTTTTATGAGCAGCTGCAAGCGCCTCTATTCCAATTCGGGATCCCGATCGGATGATTTATTTATCGGCTCGCGCAATTACCCGCGCAAATTGTTGCGGTTACTTTTGGTATCCCGCGTACGAAAAAAAGAAAAGGACGAAGAAAAGAACGCGCACCGAAAAAGTTTGTACGTTCCACCACTTTGTTTTGTTGACCGACACAAAAACTCGCATTTCCTCTCTCGAGAGGTGTTTTTTGCCCTGCCGTCGAGAGGCGTTTTCTTTTCTTTTTTTTATATATTTCGATCCTCAAACTTGCTAAACTATTACAGCCCGAATCGTCTTCGTCGGATATTATATTTGAACTTTTCAACGGAACACAGTTGCCGGGTAAGTTGCACATAAAAGCGTAGCGCCTCTCAGTGAGAGCTTTTCTTGTGAATGCACTTTTGCCCGTATTACATTGCCCGGGTACGAGTATCAAATTTCAGATAAATCGTCGTCTTTTGCATCATACGGAGCAAGAGTAATTGACTTTGGTCTCTGGCGAATCTCTTTTGATTCTGAAAGATCATCAATGAAGTCGCGCAGGGTCCTCGACCTCGCACGACCGTTGGACAAACTGCCGCGCGTAAGCCCCGCGAGCTACGAAAAATGCGGCATTATCCGCTTGCGTCTCGCATATCATGTAACGGAACCCACTGCTATCAGGCGATTTTTTTGCACGACAACTCCATCATAATTAAACTACTTCACAATAATAATTATACACCTCGAAACATCATAGGCCGCGCGCGGTCGTAAATCTCCGCGTGTCGCGTCGACTACAATTTTTCAATTTCCAACCGTGGCTGGCGATCGAAAATGTTCGTGCAACTCTAAACCGAGTTTCTGAAGTAAACCCGGATGCACCGTTGCGACGGGTTAGCAATTTGTACTTATCTTGTAGCCGAACATTCGACATTCCGAAAATGTTTGATCGTTATGTAAGCAAAAAACGAGAGATTACTAATGGGGATTTCAAAAACGTGCTGTGGGAAGATTTTTTTTGACATTTTTCCTTTTTTCTCTCCAATCTGGCAACTGGTATTTTATAGTTTTCTTTTTTATTTTTTAATTGGTAATTTTTTTCAGTAAATTTCACCTTTAGACATGATATATTGTTTATACAATCAAGTTAGAATAGCTGTGATGATTGAATCAGGAGAATTTTCAGAGCATAATTTCCTTGTATTTACATAATCTATAATAATAGCTTGAATGCCATAGGGTTTAATAAATAATCAATTACATTATCTCCGTTAATGAATCTTGAAAATGGCAATTAATCTTGAAGCTGCTAAACATACTTCGGAGACTAATATCACGACAGCTTAGCTTCGAGTTAATCGTCACGTGATCGATGTCTCAGTTGATGTGTGGCGCTCATGTAAACAATTCAGCAATTAATTGAAATTTCGTGCGGAAAATGAGCGGTTAGGTAACGCGAGGCGAAGAAAAGCTCGATTTTCTCATCGTCCGACGGGAGACGAGCTGTGAGATAATCGCCTACTCGCTCGGTCCGATAGGCATAAATCATTTCGCTGAGTCGCCAAAGGCTGCGGATCGATTAGGCCAACTTCGATTAAAGACACCTCGCGTCTTTCTCTTTTCGTGGCTGCGCGTTGATAGTTTCTAATTTGCCGAGCGACGCTGACGAGTCAATCGACTGCGGAGAGCGTGTGCACTTTCAACGCCTCGTCTCTCTTTCTTTTTGTTTATGCTAAAGCAGCTCTTCTTAATGGATCTTTATTTGGCCAGCAATCTCAGGTTAATAGGAAAAACATGTTACACCGGGCGCGCGATGACTCAATCATATGAATTTCGCTCGTGTCGATAGTAATCCTCGGAATTACAATGCTAATTAAAAAGTCCACTGGCGCACGAATAAATCCTTGTTTGGATGTACCAAGAAACTCAACTTTTACCGCCTCTCTAATTGATTTTTCTAATACCCCAAAAAATTCAAAAGTAACTGTGACCGTGTTATAAAATAAGAATCGAAAAAAAAAATAAGAGTCGTCCTTTTTCCTCTCTCTCCTACGTGAAATTTCAAACTTTCTGTTTTAAAAGTTTTTGAATGATCGGACGGGAGAGAAACGGCGCTAATGTATAAATTGGTATTGTGGTCGGGGAGGTTCAACAATGTCGGTCGAAGTGATGGAGACCCCAACGGACTTTGCACCAGTAATTACGTCGCCGACGATAATGTATGTAAATCACGGCGAATCGCCCGTGAGCAGTCCGTAACATTTTTATTCCGCGAAAAATTTCAACTTCGAAATTTCTCGACGAGGAGTGCTGCTCGAGAGCTAAGGCACTTAATGTTCGTCGTTCGGATTCTCCCTCGGCCTTTGGTGTTTGTCTTTGGTCAAATTTTGCGTGAAAGTTGAACGACAACGTGGGGTAGGGGGGGGGAGTCCCAGCGTTCGTCAACTCTCGTAAAATTTCCTTGCGGGGGAGAGAGACAGCCCGGGGCAAAATGAATGATTATTAATTTATACGTTATCGGGCGATATTGATTATGCATTCACGATATATTGTATCGCTATTGTAACGCCTCAATGGACATGTGACCTTTCGCAAAATCAACGTCGCGGTTTGCAGCATGTAATCGTGGAAAAACAAAAATGATATCCCCCTTTTCGTCGCGGTGGCGCGATGAAATGTTTAATTTAGACGCATTTCCGAATTAAACTGGAATTAACTTGGCTCGTGTAGCATTCCTATCGGCTTAGACTCACCCGCAACAGCAAACTAATGAAATATCATTCCAGCAATTTCGGTCGTATCGATTTTGCGGCATGGGAAATGCCACGTGGCTGCATTTCATTTTTTGTTGGCAGGATCATCGCCATGCTTAACGCAAACTTAATAAATAGTCAAGCCCCGAGTCAAACGATTTGCATGTTGCAGGTCCCTGCACCTGCGAGCTTGGCTCATGCGTCGATGCGAGTTTATTTTTCTGCGTGTCAAAATCGAAACAGCCATCTCTTTGTTTTAATCCAGTTACGCAAAAGATTAATCGATCGGGACCCATTTTGTTCTGTTTTTTCGTCTTCACTTTTTGTTCTCCATTTTTTTGTTGTTCTATTTTTGCAAACTCTGTCCGGAATTGATGCCGGTTTTAAACGTCGATCGGTTACCTGGAATCTGTGCTATCTAGTCAGGCTTGATAGATTGCGCAAGTATTTCTTCATCGTGCATGCAAATCGCGAAAAAAAAACTGGCGCAGTAAAGAAACCACGCAGACGTTTATGTATGTAGCGCTATATTGGCGGGTGAACGCGATCGATCGCCCGTGTGTATCCATCTCTCAATCTTCGGTCGCGCGTCCGTCGAGGTGTGGTCGACTCGGTCGAGCTACCATTGTACACTTTGGTCAATCGCGTCGTGACACACGTTATTCGCACGTTTTCACGACACTCGGGTTCTCTTTTGTTTGCAGCTGCCAAACGGCTAGATTACGTAAGGCCCCGTATTTAAATCACGCGACATTTAATCAGCGCTCTCTCTCCATCTCTCTCTGTCACTCGCTCGAGCAAAATGGACCGGAATTTTTTGTTTGTTGAATTCGTAAAGCGAACGGTGCGGAAGGAGCCGAGGTATAAATATTTATGATCAATGTTTTTGCGATAGTGCGCTCGCGATCATTTGCATTGGAGTGATTCCATACGTTTTGAAACGCGGAGATTTATGTAAAACTAACGAACTCAATTAACAGAAGCCCACGTGGGCGACGCGGTTTCCGATTCGGACTTTTCATTGACGGCTAACAAAAATGATACCGAGTTGTCCAATTAATCCTGAGTTATGGCGCGGTTGGCGATTCCACTCGACAGCTCGTTTCGTGTTTTCAAGTCACCGTAATTATGCTTTTTTGATTGAACAATTGATTGAACAATATACCCGACCTTTCTCCCCTCCATCTCCCTCTCTCTTTCAATGCCACTGCCCTCTTCGTCAAAGTGATACTTTTTTTGTCACGAAAGCTGAACATTAGTTCTTTCTTTCTTTCTTTTTCAGGTTGAAAAATTTTGAATGATTGAAGAGGGAACGGGATACACACCAGGCCAACATTCGAACGAAAATCTTTGATTGCACGGTAAAAATGTTGTTAACCATGATTTTTGTCAGGTACAAAAAGCCACTTAAATGATAAAGAGATTTCGCATTTGATGGCGAGGTATCTGCGGAATTTCGATTCGCAGGAATATGCAGACAAAAAGATTTCTGTGAAGCATGTGGGGCCTGATCGCACGGTCTGCTGGATCGTGAGGTCTCATGCTCCGGTGGCTCGTATGGATCCGTGGCTGCGTTGACGTCGAGTCCGAACGTCAGCCTCGCTCGACCAATCAACGGTGAGTCTCCCATTGGGATCGATTTTGGCCGAGATCCTCTCCAAATCGTGCTGCCGGTCTCGTGCACACGGCAAATATGACGTGCATTTTCTCGACGGTTCTCACACAAAAACAGAGAGAGAGAGAGCGAGCCAACTTGGAAACTTTCACAGTTACATCCTCTTTGGATACGACCGGTGAGATAACGTTTTGCGGGGGGGTTAAAAAATGAACGGGAATTCGCGGCGAGAGAGAACGTCGTTTTATCGCGATTTTTGCATTCGAGTTATATATACAAAGTTTTAGCGCAAAAGCTATATCGAAACGGGGAAGGAAATCTCAAGGCAATTAAGCGGAAAGAAATTGTCGAAGTAACGCCGTGAGAGAGAACGAGAGAGAAAAGCACGGCAGCAATAATTAAAGACGTGAGATACGGAAAGGCACCACCGGGAATCAAATTAATTTGCCCAGTTATGTTTGATTTTCATTTCAGCTAGAAGGAGAGCGAGCAATCCGGCAAGTTTATTTGTTCTCGCGATAAAGCGCGGGGTGTGCTTTTAAGCTGCCAACAAAAGGGGTCGAAAGCTCATTTTCGGAGAATCGATTACAGACGTTTCGTGTAGTGGAAGAGAGAAGCGCGCGAGCGATTTGGAAATTAGAATGCGCGGCAAAAGTGGCCGCCGTTGCGCACAACAGTAAATATATCTTCGGACGGGGCAGATTCATCATCCGGTGACGCAGGGTTAATTAACATAATTCCACGGCAAACACTGCTATTAATTATTCGCGACTGTTAGTATATATTTCATAGTGTTTATAACTTGCACAAATTACAGTCCGGGCCACGCTGAAAGTGTCCCGCCGGGCAAAACCGATTGCTCATGCGGCTTTCTCTATATAACTATAACGATTACATCTAGACTCGGCCGTTTGTCGCTTTTTTTTTTCTTTCTATCTTCTGTTTCGTTGCTCAAACGAAACCCCCACCTTGGCGAAGAAAAAGGAACGAAAAATGTCGAATTCCCGCCGCGAGCCAATTCGCTTTATTAACACCTACTTAACTTTATCGAAATGCAAACAGCGCATTAAAAGCCGCCGAATCCCCGTTAACCGAAACATTAAAAGCCGTGGCGGTATAAATTCGAGCATAATCCGCATCGGGGATCGGGTTCGCGAAGTGGCGTGAAATCCCATTGATTGCATCTCTCTGCCGGGGCCTTATTATATTAGGCAAAAAGGAACGGGCGAGAGTGGATGTTTGTGTAACCCTGTGCCCGGCGATAAGCCGGAATTAGGGCTGGCGGGTTGCAAATTTGTTCGACAACGGGCGGCGTCAAAGGATCGTCAAACGCCTCGGGCATTTGCAATGCTAATTCCCCCGGTGTGCGCCGGCGGGTAAATAAATTTGTGGCCGTCGGAGCTCGTGCTCGTTAGGAGCTCGTCGATCAAAGGCGACTCTCTCGTCTAGTTCGAGCGATGGCTATCTCGTCTAGGCAGCGACGGACAGTCCCGTTAACGACCGGCCGCGAGGACTCGTTAATCCGCGCTCGTCTTATCTGCCGCGCGCTTTCTCGCCTGTTTTGGCTTCGCCGGGAGATAAACCCGCGGGGACCGAGAAAACCAGCGTGATTACAAGCTTAACGAGCGTATCTCGCGCGGCTCCGATGCCTTTTCGTATACGCTGCGGAGAGCGTCCTCCGAAACGATGGGAAAAAAGCCAAACGTGCGCGCACCCGAGAAACGATTCCGGGCCGAATTGAATTCTCGTTTTCTCCGCGATCGTTGCCGAACAAAAACAACGTCAAATTAATTCGGGCGCGCGACACCGACGACGGAAAAACTCGGATCGAGACCGGGCTCCGGGGCGGATACTTTTTGTTCCACGGTGAATCTGAAAACTCGGCCCGGCCAATTGTTTAATGTGTCCAATTATCCGTCGTCATTTGTTGAAGTGCCGCGCGATATCCGAGAAATGGTCTGACAAATCCAGAAGCCTCCTGCAACGGCGGAGGTTTTGTTGCCACTCACTTTTGTCTTGGTTTCGGCATAATTGGAGGGTTTTTGTTGCGATTCCAACGAAATAAGGATATCATAGCAAAGTAGAAAGTGGATCTGATGATTTAACAACAGATGCTGCCTCGAGGGCCGAGGGGCTTTTTTGCCCACGGTTCTTCGCCGCTTTTGGCTCGTACCATATCTGACTTGGCTAGATAAGTGGCTTTAGTAAGAAGCCTGCTAATGTATCCGGAAAATGAGTCGTCTTTGAACGGATCCCCTTGTAAATTTCACTTCAACTTTCATCGGTCTCAGTTCGTAGTCACTGGTTCAACAAAGGCTCCGTCGATTAGTTTTGTTTTGCGCTAATTAATTTTGCGTCCCCCCGCTGCCGCCGCCGTGCAGGTAATTTTAAATAACGATACCGGCCCATTGACGGCTAATGAACGTTGAAAACCGTTACGCCATTCGTGGTATCTCAGGTGTATCGCGTCAGCTAATTTAGCAAAATTATTGTAAAAAGCGCCAATCTCATTTCATTGATATTCAATCAACCGGGCCCCCCAACAAATTAACTTTCTTTTAATAAATTGCAGTCGCCTGGTACATGCACACAGCTATCGTATATTACCTCGGCAATTATTTTCGCGCCGGGAAACTTAATCTCGAATTGTGTCTTGGGGATTTCACATTGCGAAAGAGCAAATTGATTGGGAAACCTACATTATGGCTGATATCGTTTATCATAACGGCGGAAAGCCTACAAAAACCCAACGTTAGAAACCGAGCGCTTATTATCCCCGCGCGAAACTAGCAAATCGGAATTTTAATTAATTATATATCTCAAAGATGCAAGAGAAAGCAACCCTTCCCAAAAAAATAAGAAAAAGACAAAAAAAAACGTCTCAATTAATTTATTTTCATCCGAAACATTTTCATAAATCACCCGTGCCAACTTTGCCATCCAATTTTCATTATTTATTGAACGGTTCTTCGGTAATAGTTGTGCGTGCAATTTGCCACCGGTACAAACTTTTCCGACATTTAATCAGGGCTAAAGTGGGTTTCCCTGTAATCATTATAAATTAGTCGCTGCAAATTCGTGAGCTTCATCCCTGCAAATAACTTCATATCAATCCGCGCCAATTACACCCTAATTATCCCCTTGGAACGTGGATCGGCCCCCTTGGAACACCCTGACATCATTTTTTGCGCATCTCAGAGAGCCAATGGAACGCGAACAAAAATGGTCGACTTCCGAGTACACTTATATCACCATCATTCACCGACCGACTCAATCTACAAGCGTAATGAACGAAACGACTGTACGCCATAAAGATATACACGCGTGTAAACGAATTTTGTCGTAAATAGGACTGCCATTTTGCTCAGGGGCCGACGGCGAGCCGTAAATAAACGCGAGAATTTTCTTCAAATCATGGCGGATAGGATGAACATACAGATGGGAGTGGGGGAATACGACGCAACTTTAGTTGTAAGTAATAGATCCGACAGGAGGAAAGATATATTTACAAGCTATACACAAAGGGGGGAAGAAGGTCTGCCGTCATAACTGATTATCCGGACGGAAACACGCACAGTTTTCTTTTACATCACATTGTTACGACGGTATCATTTACCACGGTCAAGGAAGCTGTAGATCAGTGGGAGTTCCACGGACGAGGCCCGGACGAAACTCGTTTTCTCGAAATTCGAATTCCATGATGGAAATGGCGCTCGGGAAGAAAGTCGACCGTTACATAGTGATGTTCCCCGCGGCGCGCTCCAACATTGTTCACTCCTACGAGGGAGCCATGTTGGTTTTAGAGACATACTATGCTAATTCGTTGGGTTTTTTTAGCGCGCACAAGGGTACGCCGGAGGTGGGACCGGAAGGACCGTTCGCACGTCTCGAACCTGGTTGGTGGAGCGACCGGATGCGGCGAACCGTTCGCACTGCCTATGGTTGTACATTATGCCGAGGCACTTCATCCTCCCGAGCCTAATTGCGACTCAAATTAGCAGGGTGCATGAGCTCGCCCATTGGGTCCCTTGGCCGAGTCTCTTGGGCCTTCTCGCTCTGCACGCGAGAACGCACATTATCGACGAGAGGCCACGCTCGTTACAAATTCTATCTCAACCACATGCGAAATCCGCGCTTGTTTCTCACGCGTCGCTACATGGGGGGCTTTGCTTTTCACCACTCCGTACGCTGTTTTTGGCGTCCGCGCGACGCCAAACCCCTTTTTCGTAGCGCGCGTAATTACGTTTTAAATGTGGGTTAGGCTGGGGCGCCGCACCGAGGACCCACGGTTGAAGAGGGAAAAGTCCGTCGGCTGGAAAGTAATTTGCTAAGGATCCGCGCGTCACGTCGACCATCCACAACGATTTCGGAAATTAGGAGGGCTCGAGTAAAATGGCTGCGTTTTCTCTGGATTAAATAGGGTGGAAGAGAAATTAACGTCAAGGGGCGAGGCACGTTTTAGTCGCATTATCTGCGATCGCTATAACTCCGTCCGGGGAAATAAAAGCAGATACACTTTTGATGTCTTTGTTGGCCGTCTCTCACGTTTTGCAATATCATTCAGTTGGAAAATATAAAATGTCACAATTTTTATATGCTCCGGTATGATTATTCCGCCGGTTTAATTTTATCTTTTAGTAATATTAAGAACTGATTATAGTTTGATATTCGTTGTGTGTGCGTTGGACGAAAAAAAAAAAAAAAAAAAGAAGATACGATTTGCGACATTGAATAAAACAAACAAGCTCGTTCGGAAGAAAACAAAAACGAATATAAGTACGAAATAATCGGGCATTAAAAATGCATCAAGTAATGAAACAGTGGTACTAAAGCTAAAGCCATCCCGCGAGCCAGCTCGAGGTGGGTAGTATAATTTTCACATTCATATTTTTCTTTCGAACGATCCGTGTGGCGGTGGCGCGCGTATTTGCATGCCATTAAAACGTGGGAGAATTTTCTGTCGCGGCAACGATCCTCGCCTCTACAATAATTTCATACTTTAAAACACATTTCCCATAGACCAGACGAGTTGCGTTGGCTTTCTAAAGACTCCTGTCACCACAGACAAACAAGGCCTCTTTTCATTTATCCACCTCAAGAGGATCCCGAAAAGCATATTCTTCACCGAGCTCTCTCGTCGAGCTTACAAACTTAGAGCCAAACACACGGCTCTGTGTACACGGTCCGTCTTCTAACTCTGTTTTCACGTTGTCCTCATTGTGACGCGTGTTTATTCAAACATTCAGCGCTCAATTGAATCATTTTTTTTAAAGCGCCTGTATATACAAGCGCGCGCCCATGTCTCCAGCAAGTAACATCGTGTCACAAAGAGAGCCACGCTGTCAGCCAAGAAGACGTGTTTACTCCACGGATTACTTTGACATTTAGCATTGATGTAATTCGTTTTGTAAGCCTCCACCTGGGCATGCAATTCAAAATTGCACGTAAAAGCCACCTGTGAAATCAGCGTGCTCGCCAAACTCCGCATCGTCATGGTGAATGTTTATAAACTTTGATATATACCCTCCGAGATTTGAGATAAATATTAAAACCACGATCAGACCTCGCATGCTTTTCCCACTGTTGACGATTACGGGACCAAGTTAGATTGGTTGAATTATAATTTCACCGCACGCGAAATAATGAACGATGCAGAGTGCGTAAACACGAAAGTATATACGTTTAAGCAGCGTCTCGATATATGGACCGTTGTTAATTCACTTTGGCAAAGCGCCACGTTATTGTTACTAAATAACCATGAATATTGCTCTAATTAGTGACGGTAAAATCCTGAACTATAAACGCCGTTGGTGAATCGAGTTTTGCAAAATAAACGAGCGGTTGATTCCTCGGCTTTGAATATTGCACGAAAGTTTTTATTATTGTATTCACTTAGTCGGATGAATAATTTAGGCTAACCAGGAGGTTTGAATTGCACATCCGCACCTGAGCACGAATCCATACATAATGCGCGCTGCGGACTGCATAAACTTTGATATCGATCGTGCTTGGGCAGTCGTTGATAGTGCCAAGTTTATATTTGACTTTTATGGTGTAAGTTTAATGCGCTTAGGATATACACTAACCCAGGGTGCCGTCCAACGAGAACGAGTGCCTGTCACTTCTGAGCGCCCAGGAACACAGGTCACAGGTGGTGAGTCCGTCAGTTGCGATGCCGTCTTCCGGAAGATAAGGTGGCCTCGGTGGCGGTGGCACGAAACTACCAATGACGGCCCACAGGGAATCCGCATCGTTGCCAATTCCCGTATAGTACAGGAGTTCCTCCTCCGCCACCCCGGCGAACCAGTCCATGTCGTTTACACTCGGATTAACGGTATTCGTACTGGTGCCACCAGAACCCGCCACTGTCACCTAAAACCAAAAAGCATTAGTTAGCCAAACTCTCCGGTTACTCGCAAAATAGACTACCACTGGCATAATAAACTTTTCGCTTGCTTGTACACACGCTGGATGGACTAAAAATATCGCTCTAACGAGCGTCCCGCAAAGATGCTTTTTCGAATAACAAACGGGGAGACGAGACAGAAGCCGCGCTGAAAGGATTTGTTCGCTTTGACGACGGATTGATTGACTTGTACCGCTTGCAAATCAAAGACATTGTGTTTTCGGTTTTTGACATCGGTGTGTCTCATAGACTAGCAACCATTTCGCATCAGCATCTTGCACACAACATTTTCTGCAAGAAAATAAAGAGATGTGTATTTCTTTTTTGTTTTCTTTATCTGAAGGTGAAAAAAAGAATGCAAAAATAATAATTAAATCAAGAGAGTCTTGAGAGATCATGTTTGTTGTCATGTCAATATCAGTCGCGCTGAATGTTGAGTGAACTAAACGTTAAAATATACACTTCCAACAAACTTTTTTTACGTCCTAAGTTTAGGACTGTAAAAATAACTCAACTTCAATTTTATACTCTAATGGACGTGGAAAAAAAATGTTGTTTTGAAATGAACATTGGACATAAAATTTGTGAAACTTTATTTATCGGCGGTTGTAATTGAAATATCCGGTTTAGTGACGATTAAAAAGAACCATTACATTTCCTGTGGCCTCTAATGAAATATGTATTTGCAACTTTCAGAATGTAAAATGCTGGGAAACACGGAGAGAGGAAGATTGAGGCAAATGAAAAAGGCAAACAAGGAACGGTGCTAATACATCGGCAAGACGACGGGTTTTCTCATCGTAGGTATTTCTGCATACAGGACTGTTCTAACTCCTACGACAAACACTGGACGTTGTAATGCGCGAGCCATCGCAAACAAACTCCCTTCGTGTACGGTGTTCGCGGTTGTCCCGTTGTCTGCGCCTTTCGTCAACATTATACGTTTTCTTATCTGCAACTTCGCTGGAGGACAGGTATTTGAACTTGCCGAGTTTAACATTGTTCCATTATAGCCTGAGATATAATATTCCTTTAACAGTTCTCGATACACCTTTCAGTCGCGATACGAGGGCATGTTGACATGGACGTCGCATGACTGGGGGCCAAAATTTTGTACTAATAAATTTTGACGAGCAAACACAGAGAACTGATAAGCCCAATGACAAGGTAAGAATTTTCATTACTATTTGATAAGTTGGTGTTTATTTTGCGTAGATAACTGACAGTTCGTATTTAACTATGACTAAATGGGACCTCTTTTTCAGGAACCGATCGGATCCGGCGTTTGTTATTGGCCGCCTAGATAAAACTGTAAGGTGACGGAATGAATCAGCCCTAAATGTCTCATAAACGTCAGACACACGGCCGCCTCGGGTACATATTTTATGTACGTTATTTTTATTGTTCCTGGTATCATCGAGTTTCATGTGTCGGTTTCAAGTGCGAACCGAACTCATGTTTATCATAATTTGTTGATTCCTAATCCCGAGTCTGGGAACTCTGTCGGCTCGCTAATTCCTATAAACTGGAGTTCTTTTTGTAAACGATGGCGATTTCCTGCGTTCTGCCCCGCTCAGTTCATTTTGTTCGTCCCTCCAAATCTCTGCTCAAAAACTTCACTGCCTGAGAAGGCCATGGCAAACAGTGACACACTGGTCGCTGAATAATTTACTCGTCATGGAGAACTGTAAAGAAGCGCATACGACAATTTTTCGAGGGCAAAATTTTTTGTTGCCAAACGAGTGTTTGGTTTGGGAAAATGTGTGTTTTTTTTTTTTGCTTTCCTTGTACAAAGGCCTCAAAGACGGCGCGCGCGGCTTGTATTACAATACATGTTTGCTTTTAGCGACTGGGAAGCAGTTGGCGAGTCGACGGTTTCTTTTAAAAGCCCTGTTTCACGAGCTAGTAATGCGGTTAAATCAAATTTTAATCCTTGTTTTTGTACTTGCATTTAGTCTTCCTACGTAAATAATTCATAGCTGAGTTCCAAAAGTGGCGTTGCAATTTTCGGAACAGAAATCTAAATGACTTTGCATTTGGCTAATTAGCTTAAATTCACATACGCAGCAATTCAATCGTTGAACTTTAATCTAATCCTAATCAGACTACAGCTTCAATCTCAAATATTGGGTGCATTATATAATTAATTTGTAACTAATTAATGCCCGGCGGGGATTACACGACCAAATGCGATTGCGCAGTTGCGTAACACGGTCGGCGGCGTAAAAATCGTTCGTGTACCGCGCAAAATGATCGCATGATAATGCATGTAAATGCGCGGATTAGTATTAACATCTCGTTAATTAGAATGGCGGCGTTGGCGCACACGCTGCCTCAATTTCGTTTGTAGCTTTTCGCTCGGCGCGGCTTGTGCAAGACGCCGACCTTTTACGTGTGAACACAATGCCGCCATAAATTTAGCATTCCCGATTTAAGAGGACGTTCTTTCTTTTTTTTTTTATTTTCCTCGCACCAAACTAGACAAAACTCGCATCATCCTGTGACCGATCCTTTTCGTTGAGTACGTAAAGTTACAAAACCTTGACCCCCGGAGTCGTAAAAGTGTGCACCCAATCGCGCTCGACAATTTTCTCAGCTTCTTGTATTGCACAAATGCGGAGGGTATAAAAAATTTTGCTAGTTGATTTTTTTTACGACTCGTATACCCAGGGACTTGAGTAAGTTATATTTGTGTGTCTCTAACTACCGTAGATAATACGATCCGTTATGAGTACCAAAGGCAAGGATCGTGAAAAAGGTGCCACCGGTCGAGAGCCACAGGTACACTAACCTTTGAAAAAAATACGCCGGTAGCCGGAATAGGCATCTGCGTCAGTCGTGCGTGATAACTTGCCTCTCTTTTTAAAGCGTATTCCAAGGATAAGAAATCATGAATAACTGCGTTTTACGCCACTCTGAGCTTACTGGTCTCAATGCTCCCTGAGCCTGATGATGATTTTGTCTTCCGAATGGTTTTTTATCCATCTTTTTCTATTTTTCATTTCACAAACTGCTTTTTGATAATTCGGAAAAAGGCTATTAAAAAGAAATCGATGTCGGGTTAATGGAACCATATGAAATGCACGGAACCTGCTCCTCTGACATCTCAATATAATCAAGAATTTTTTTTCGTTTCATTTTTTTACATCCCAAAAGCGTGTTTGTTCTGGCGCAATCACGTTTATTTTAATCCATGCTTTTTCCCGGAATCTCTCGGTTGGTAAATAAATTAGAAGCGTTCCGAATTGAGTTGTTTCAAAAACGAAAATTTACGAAAAATTGTTATGAAGGATGTAATAATTTATCCCATTATGATTTCATTTTTTACCAAGGTTTCGAAAAAATGTGAAGGCTAGTTGTTGAAAAAAAATGATATTTCTTTATGAGAAATATCGTTATGAGAAATTATAATTTAAATGGCCGAACGAATTTCCGACGTTTTGAAATTTTACACGCGTAAACAAGGTTGTAAAAAAAACTGGAACTTCAAAATATGAAAGAAAAAAAACTCAATTAGGCCGTAATTTATGACGAAAAAATATGACGGGAAAAAAAATCTTGAATGAGATAAAGAAAGGTTTAGTGTACATCACAAACAACACAAAGCCATTGTGAGACGGAAAATGATCCGCTGTAAAAAAAAGGTGCCGTCGGAAGTTGAAAAATGATTCAACGATGGCCAAATATCATCTCGTGGAAAGTAAGGAAACATTTGAGAAATCTTTTTCTGACGTAAAAAAAAGCAGCCAGGGAAATTAGGATCAGACGTCCGGGCTGCGTAAAATTAACTGGAATTGATAGAAATTGTTGTACATTATTTTCGAGGAAAGTATCTTGTAAATGTCGCAGCGCATCACGTTTGACTTCTCTCGGTCGTAAAATGTAAGATAAAGGTACGCTTTAAATGAAACTATTTTACGTAACGTCTGCCAGTTCCCTGAAACTGATATTTCTCCGACGAATTTTTCATGCGAATAGAATCCCAAATAGAGATCATCATTAAAAAATATGTTTTCCCTCAAATGACGAGACACGAGATTTCATCGTCTGTGTTTGGCCTCGAACCGAATACAAATTGCAATATTTACCAAATTGATTTGAGAATGGAATTTTTATCGGCGCATAAATTGTTTCACGGCTAATAGCATAAAGAGCCAAAAACTATTAGGTTCCCCTATCTTGCGGCTCAATTATTTATTAATTAATACATCAATTATTATTAATTAACATGTTTGTAATAAAATCAGAATTTACTGATAAAGTGCAAGCGTTCACGGCAGGTTGAATTATTTAAGTAATTATGTACGCGCAGTTAACATTGTTATTAATATAATAATAATACATAATGAGACCGCGTCCAAGCCGGCGAACGGCATAATTTAATCAAGAAAAAGGTGAGAAAATTTGTCTTCATGAAATTGAAATTAGCCATCTCTACAAATCTAGAGCTCGCAGGAAATTCCTATTTAAAATAACTGTCGAAATGAATTACACACTCCGGCGTCGACAAATTTTTATTCGCGTATAAAAATGACTTGGATCGGAGTAATTGAGAAATTCAATTACCGGGACGGCTCGGCAAAATTTTTGAGATATCCGATTAAAAAATGTCGCACGAAATATCATGCATTTTGTGGCTCTCCTTTGCATGTTCAATCGCATCGAATAAATCACGTCATCTCATCGCGACCACGCTCCACGAGATATTAATAATGCGTGGCAAACAAATACCATAATCTGTTATCAGAAGCGATTTCAGAGTACCCCGGTAACCATATTTTAGCTCGCCCTCGGCGAAAACAAAAAAGGTCCAAAGAAACGAAAATGAACAACAACAAAAAAAAGGCCCATATCAAACATCCGCCTTGGAACCCCTTCGTGGATTGTGTTTAATTTAAAATGAATCCCCCAGTGGCGTAGATTACATTCCTTGGTCCATAAATCAACAATTGTGCGTGGATGCTCGGGATTCGGCGGCGATCGGCGAAATCGGCGCGCGCCCTCCTAATCATATCTGCAGCGGGGTACCGCTTTTACACGCCCGATCATGTTTGCGTCCTGTAATACTCGCCACGGTTATCTTCGTCGAGTGTATATTATTTACCGGCGGACTTGGCGCAGAGCTAACTGTCGTAAATTATAACGCCAACGTGCGCGCACCGTCCGTGATAACGCATGTCCGCGTCTGTATGCACACTCCGAGTTATTATATATTTTGAGACCACGACCACGGCCGTGCGATCGCGCTCGAGAAATGACCTAATTAGCGTGACTCCGTGCACATTTTTATATTCGTCCGAACATACATCAGCCGTGTCGATACTCGTTTCGCGCGATAGAGAGGCTTTGAGATTCGAAAGTAAGTTGTTACCGATAAAGCATTTCGAGCGCTGGCTGGTTTCTTTCTCGTTCAAGCTTTTTTTTTTTTCTATTATGTTTCACGGTTATGCTTTCGCGTCGACGTGTGGCTCTTATCAGAGTGATTGATGTTAGCGTTTTGTTAATGGGCTTGATTGAAAAATTAGTATTTGGAAGGCAGAGGCGAGATAAAAGTCGCGCGTTAATCAGCACCGAGTGCATTTTGCAGCTATTTATATGCAGGTGCTCGTTTAATGAGACTGTTCAAGTGTTAGACAATGATTATATTTATCATGGCTATTAGTAAACTGAACTGTGGTAATGGTTCAAATAGTTAGCGAGAGGCCACTTTTTCTCGTCTCGTTTTGTTTTTCTATTGAAACAGATATGCGAATAAAATACTGGCTTTGCGCTTGATGGAGATTAGAGGCGTCAAGGCGTGATATAATAATTTAATTTATATGTTTAAGAACAACACGGTATCTCGCGAATGGAATAATTAGTGTGGTGTGAAATGAAACGACAAGTTCATTTGTTCACTTTTTAATTTAGATAACTTGATTATTTTTATTATGGGAAGTGGAACAGATTTTCTTTCCTTTTTAAAAAAAAATTTATATATATATTGTACTTGGGAAAAAATTTGTCTCGTCGTATTATTACTGTAACTTTTTTCATTGCGAAATTATTTAATTCAATTTGGGATTAATTTCAGATAACTGACAAATTTCTACAGAAGCAGGAACCTGAACGAAAATTCAATTCGGCGTTCAATTATCGCAATGGACGAAATGAAAAGGATACTACGATCACGAAACAGAAAAAAGTTGCTCCAATCGTCTAGTATCCTGACAACGAAAACATGCCAAGTTAAAAAGGCGAGAGAGAGAATTGAAACCGAAAATACGTATCGCGTAGATGGAATCGACGTTGGAATGATGCACAAAAAGCTCTAAATATCGGAAGAGTTTTTATGATCAGTGAAAATTAATTGACGTAAAGGCACGCGTCACAATGCGAGTTGCAGACGAGGTAACAATGGTGCTCATTTTTGCTGCGTGAGAAAGCCCCGCGATGAGCTTTTTTTGTGTTGACGCGAGGTCACACGGGAGAGGCCATCCCAAGTAAAAATTCGAGCAGTTTTTGCCCAGTTCAAAATAGTTACTGGTTAGATATGAGCCAGTTCGACTGGGCCAGAAAATTCTGGCCAGTTACTAGCTAGAAAATTGCGAGTAACTACTGGAGCAGTTTATCCCCCCTGATCACTATCCAGGTACTGGCTAGTCAAACTGGGCTAATTTTTTCTACTGAAA
>JAAMPD010000447.1:0-51736 GCA_025266255.1 Trissolcus basalis | reverse complement strand
TAAAATTCGAGGCATATTTTTACATTAAAGCAAAATTTTGTCATGCAGTTCATTAAATTCTTTGGCATCGTTTGATATTTACATCAAAGTTGTAATTTAATTTTACGATTCATTTTTTTTATCGTAGTGCAGACTCTCTGAAACTCTCAGATGTTCTAGTGCAGTAACGTAGAAATGGATTATGGCACGAGAAGATGAGTTGGAAAAAGTTAAAGGTAAATTACAATCAGTCCGAAGATGATGTGATTGTGAAGATGTTGAATTATAAAAAAAGTGAAACTCGTTAACGAATGCTGAGCGTTTCATCGTTCGTGATCGTGTTTAAAGAATTCAGTTAATTAAACCAATGTTTGCAGAGTTCTTTCGCGAGCGCAGCAAAACACTTTGATGAATCAATAAAGTTAGCAAAACAGTTGGATACGCAGAACAAACAGTGTTCGTAGGATGACAAGTCGAGGTACTAGATATCTCTTAAACACAACGTGCTCTCCTCCAGTCAAAGTCTTCTTTTACGTGACTTTGTTTCAAGCAGCTAATGCATGATTTACTGTTTCCTGCTTCGGNGTAAAAAAAATGTTTCACGGTTATTTCAAATTAATTTATCACAGATGTGTGTAAACGTTCGTTTATTGAAATTATTTTGACGTGAAAAAATTGCATGAACAGATGACATCCACAAACATCGGAGGTTGAGAATGCTAATATGATCAAATTTAAACAGAATTTCTGCGAGTAAGTTTTTATGGTCTAACAGAATCATTTGCTTAAAAATATGTATACATTCTGCCACACATTCCAACAGGTAGTATGCGCATTATGAAGCAAATAAACATTAGCAGTGACACACACGCAGGTGATTCTACTAACTTTCGTTATTTCGTTTATATTTTGTTTGCTGTTTTTTTTCATATTTTTCAGATTAAACAGTTTTTTTATCTACGGCACTAAATTCCTGCCGTTGATAGAAATTTAGAACGATATGGACAGTGGTTTCAATTTTCTGTTTATATTTCTAGTATTTGTTCATTTTCAGTAGTTCACACAGAGTTTCGTCGGGCATGAAATTAAAAGATTTTAAATCACTAATAGAGCCGGAGCCAAATTAATTTGTTCATCGAATAGTTGAAAAATAAACTTTGATTATAATGAACGGAACAATAATATGAAGTGAAGAAAAGATAATGAAATGGAAAACTGTATTCAATGTTGTTTTTAATTTCCTTCAAAGAGGACTGTTGTGACTTTAATCTCGAAATAGTCAAGTAATAAGTCACCGACTGAATACTTATGAAACTCTTCGAGAATGTACAAGAAAAAAAAATGTACGCCCGACTTTAACGTTGATTGTGAAAAAGAAATTTTTTATTTTATTCATACATTTTGTTTATTTTCTTTTCATGATACAAACACTTTTAACAGTTAAATTTTTTTAAACATTAGAACCTTCCAATTTTGTTGCAGTTCATGTGACAAAATACGACAATTTTTTAAAGTACATTTTTAAAATTTAATACAGGGGACGGTTTTCTCGAAGGCAAAAATAAAAAGGTAATTAAAAAGTCAACTGCTGACGATAAATATTAAAAATCAATGTGAGACAGATCAACGGTCAGCTTAATCAAATTAGCCATTGAAATGGTTCGATAATTGGTCTGCTAGAGTGGCTAACTTTGGGCCACCTCGGGGCGCACGTTACTGTCTGCTTTATTAGAGAGATATCAGGATGACGTGCACACTCGCACTGGTCTTCTCACGTACGGACTCGTACAAACGATTATATGTTCGTACACAAGCCAGAGGCAGACTGTGTCTGCGCGAGAACAGACGCTTGCCGAGCAGGAGTCCATTTATTAAACATACCTTCATTACGCGCGCTCTACATATTTAACGGGAATAGCACGATCTGCCGGCGTTCCGGATTACTTCACTACAAACACGCTGTTCATCGTAATAATGAAAAAAACAGCGCGATAACTTGGAGGTGTTTTTTGATCTGGAACGACTCTAATTTACTGTTTTACTTCTTCTTGAACTGTTTGTTAATTACTCAATTGTTTGTGCACTTTAGCGGTGAAAATAACAAAAATTGATACCTTCGGTGTTTGTTCTATATATATATTTTTCATTTTAAAGAAACTCAACTATCCCGTCAGATTTTAAAAATCACAGCTTGCTCAGAGTTATGCAAATCAACCTACTAGTCTATTCGCGTGATCGTGGCCTAGATTGCATTAATTGTGGTTGCAATCAATGCCAAATTACGTGTCGCTGTGGCTCACTCGACACAAGAGTCTCGAAAATCGTATTTTGAAAAGTTGATGATACGCTACATTTGACTGCGAATTTGACACCTGCCAAATTCAACCTCGATGAACGAGTGGGATTACATTATGTAGGATTTTCTAGTGTGCTACCAGTAGCGTTTTACTCTTTTTTTTAAAGTCAGTTCAAACATTCTCGTGGTCATGTAAAATTTTGCATCAAATTTATGATAATAATTAAAGAATTTCGTTGGTTTTTCAGTATTATAAAATTGCAAGTAAATTTGTTGATATGGTAATTAATCGAGTGCATAAAATAATATTGATTTGAGAATTTGACCCCAGTCATTGGTTATGATTTATATTTATACGGGAAGTGGTGTTTTTTGAACTTTAATAATTTCAAAGTACTTTATGAAGTTCTCAGAAGTAAATTATTTATAAATGGAATCATATTTTTGTGTAATGTTTTTCTATTGATCAACGAATGACTATATTTATTGATCAACTTTTTTTATTATGCAACCGAAGTAAATTTTACTTGTCAAATGAATTATTTATGTTTCTTCATATAATGGTTCATTGAATTTCACGAAATCGTTTTTATGTTAAATTCACTGTAATCGTATGCATTTTTTAGTGTACTTTTATCTATGAAATTTCCATACTAATATTTCAGAACTACTTAATGCTATTTTCGAAATGCACAAAATGTAAATAGAATTTACATCATTACTTGATTAATCGTGGCAACCATCTCAAATTTAATTATATTCATTAGAGGATGTAATGAAATATTTGTGCTTGAATAACCAATTTCTAATGATTATGATCTTTTAATACAAGTGAGGTCAGTCGTAAATCAAACTTATTACAAGTTGGGACGAATAAAATCAAATAAAGGTAGATTCCTCGTGCCACATCATTTGCCTACATAGTGCCGATAGTTTCCAAATAGCAAATTTCGTTTTAGATAATTAATTAGATAAAACACCTGTTTTCATAGTTCAAGAAAATAATTAGATTTCATAGAACAATCAGAATTGCTATGAATCAGGTTTAATAATTCTCGGCATACAAAAAAGGACTTTAAAATTTCAGGTTAATAATATGAGCACCAGGGGTGGAACATGCTGATGATATGATACTTATTCATATCGACGAATTGGAAATTCTAATAAAAATTAATAAAAATTAATAAAAATTATTTAATTAAAATTTGATTCGATAAAAATGTATTGAATAATTAAAGTTTTACAGTTTTCATGACCACTCAAAAATTTTGATTTGGTATATCCAATCCGAGCATAGGAACTCATTTACCAGTTCATTTACTTCGCGCACAATTTTTTGGGGCTTGGAATTTTTTTATAACGAAGTTAACTTTAATTTTTGCATCAATCGATATAGTGATGTCAAATATTTATTCTAACCTACGACATGAAATTAAAAATTGTTCATTCTTTAAAATTATATTAACGGCTGTAGGCATTTTTGTAATTACTTTTGTTTGTAATAGTTTGTATATTTGATTTCGAGAGTGAACAATTTCCACCAACTGAATTATTATTTTTTGTTATTTCAGCACTGCTAATATTCCAAACAGCCGAAACAGCATCGTATGTGTACCTTTGAGAGATAAACGAATATTCTTGAGGTTGTTAACCACACATTCCTTATTAATTGAAAATCCTCGCTCCAGATTTGCATTACCTCGGGATAACGCAAGCGACATTTTAATCAATTTCTCAAGATTCTTGACATCTTTTTCACCGTGTAACAATTTCAACCGGAAACAATTGATTCTGTTTTTTCTCAAATTCATTCACAGCGCATTGTACCAGAATCTTCTTGCAGTAATTTTCTCATTTCCCTACTTATACAATCCGCTTCGCTTTCAGAAATACGATGCGATCGCTCATAAATATTTAACAACAGTCGAAGATTTTGTTGGTATTTTTGACCGCTACGATTACAACAGAATCGAGAAAGAAAGATTTTCTGAGTAGATATTTTAATGGGGCATATATTTTTTATCTCATTATTTTGAAAATCTTTTTCTAACATATTCACCACCTATTTTAATAAAAAAAATGTTATGCATCTTCATAATATCGAAATGCATAAAAAAAATCTGATGATATTTAGTCAAATATTCTAGTTACTTTTTGGACACGAAATCTAAAATGTTATAAGCATGCATTTCCTTTTAGCGCCAATAGCAGAGTGATGCTGTGCACGATGTCTTGTAATCAAGCCTCAACTAATTAATTCATGTCTGATAATCCGTTTCACCGATCAAAACGAGCCGAGCTGTTTGAATAATGTAGGATAGAACATTATTCCTGTTTTATCGTCACTATATCAATGTAAGACAAATTTCTCATAAAATTCTACGCTGCAAATATTTTGTTATTAAACGTACGATTTGAGCGTGCGCTCTCGAAACATTGAATGTGGAACTGTTGGGATGGAAAAAATGTGTTGACCAAAACAATCAATTAGTGCATGGATGAACGGGTCTCACACATTGTAAATACGTTTGATTTCGTCAACAAACAGCGAAGTCCGAGATGGTACTCAGAATTTGCTTGAGTTGTCAAGGAAAAAAATCTAAATTGAAACTTTGTATAAATTTGGATTACCGATTCTTTTGACGGTTGTTTATAAGTTTTTTTTTCGATTCGTTCGTTCTAGATCGGAGTCCTGGTACGGTGCGGCTGAATAGAAAATGATGTCCTTACCGTCGGTGGTATTTGATTTTGCGACCGCAAGCCGACAACTGGTATCGCGGTTGACCAGCTACGCTCAACTCCAACGCTGCATTACGACATATCGAAAAAGTTCGAAACGTTATGTTAATTAATTTTTATGACGGTGTCAAACATAGAAATTGTACGTCGCTGGTTAGCACCGGTTAATGAATTTTTAATCATGAAATGTGACTGTCGTTATACGATGCTAAAACAAAGTTTATTTTTATTGAACTTCAAATTACATTAAAGTTTATCTTACTTTGAGCAATGTTATTGTTTAATGCATTTTTAATGGGCCATTTTTCCAATTTCAGATCGTGTCTCAACAGCAATGGAAAATAATCCAACTTACATTTTCTACATTCACGTTTTTTCTACGTTTAATTACCAGAGTAAAAGTGATGACAATTCGAGGCACATTATAATTGTGACACTTGGAAAAGCTTTTTTTAATCGTGGAAATTCATTGTAAAAGCTAATGAACTCGTACATGAAACGAAAATACGCGAAAAATATTTTACTTTGAAGAGTGGGTGAGTATTTCATTATCTCGTACTGGGATTCGTGTGTTTATAATAATCAAAGGCAGGGATAATCTAGTCTTAAAATCTCGTGCGAAAAGTGGTGGTTCGACAGCCGTCGGCGCTGCTCCATCGAGCTCAATATATTACATGCAAATAAGTCGAAGATCACATCTTAAGATTCATCAAACCTTATCTTCGTTAACTCCGCCCCAAAATCTACGGCTTTGTCATACCGACTAAACTCTCTCATTCTCTTCCGTTGGATTCTACAACCTCAAAGAGCAAAGCTCGTCTTAATTACAGTTGTCTCGAGTCAATCTCGATGGTAATTAACCGACTCGTGCACGTAGATTTGTAAGTATTCACTCTCACACGGATTCATACGATCCCCTTCAGTCATTTTCACAGCTAACTCGTCAACGCAGAAACTAAAACACTCTATATAATGTCGTGTTGTTCCAAGACGCGACCCATGAGTCGCTGCTTATTTGTCTGGCTGATCCAATATTATGAAGATACGTGTTTGTCATACATTTTGAAACGCTAATGAAGAACTGAACAATTTTTTTTTCACGTATCATAATAATTGACTTGCAAACACCGCACGACCGACAATGTCAATCTTCAGGAACGAAAATTACAAAAGTTCAGAAATTTAAAAAGTTTGTCTAATAATTAAACGAGAAATTTTCAAAGCCGATGGTAAATTTTTTGTTTACGTGATGTCAATTAGTTTGAACCAATATTGAAAAGGGAAAGAAAAAAATTATCAACTTTGAAACGTCAAATAGAGCTTGTTTGTTTAGACCAGATGTTATACTTCATCGTGGATCATTGATTATTTGTTGCCCTACATTTCATTTTCCTCGTGATGAGAGCACTTAAAAAATAATTACTAAAGAACTGTTGCACTCATACATGTGTTTGAAGGTTTAGTAACCCTTCTATAGCGATGTAATATTTGCAGAATATATGTGCATGTAATTATGAAGTAATTTACCTTGGTAAAAAAAATTGTTACCGTGTCTTTATATATTTATTTTTTATCGTAAATTGAAGTTACAAAATGTTGACTGATGAAGTAAATGATTATATCGGGTCATCGTTTGATTACACGATATCTGTAATGAACTCCACCATCAATCAAATGTGCTATAAAACGATTTATTTTATTTATAAATTATTCGATTCTAAATATACGTTTAATGCGTTTAATATGTATCGAAACAAATTATCGAAACTCACTATTTTCAACGTTCATTCTACGACCGTGGAATTGAAAACGAATAAAATATTTATAGTCCGGTACAATTTTATTTATCTCAACTCTATTGGTTTTGAATATTTTCAAGAGAACTCATTTTATTCAATTTAAAAGTAAACAAAATTATACCCGTAACGAAAATACCGCTTCTTTCTCTCAAGAGAAAAGATCGTTGAATAAAATGTATACTTAATTATTATTTTATGATTATTCTGTTCACGGCTGCTTATTTACAAAATTACGAGTTGATTTTTGTTCGAATACAAAAGTAGGTTGAATTATTTTCAAGACCGAAATGTGAAACAGTAGATATGACAGGCTTTATTATGTATTAAAAGACTGCCAGGTTAAGAATAATGGCTCTGTTTAAATCTATAAACAAATGTTGTTCAATACGCACGTAACACCACTGTTGGTGCACGCAAGCTTGCATCACGTACGAGAACAACGTGCTGAACCAAAGAGTGCACCTTATAAATTTTTCAGACAAATGAAGAAAACAGAGAGCTTCCTATACAATACGGGAATACTTCAAGTAGTTAAACCTATATATAGTCCGGCTGAATATTTAAAAACATTTTAACTTACAGGGATCGTCGTAGTTTGAAAGCGAATAGAAAAATTTACCAGAATAAAATTTAACGAGGTGGAAAAAGCTGTTACGAGATGATTTGATTTGTATAAAAAAATATGGCACCATCTGGGAAACTAGTTTTCAAATTGAAAGTTTCACCGTACATGAAAAACAGTAAGGTATGGCATCGATACTTTTGGGAATATTGCCTGTGGTTTTGAAAGATTTCATTTCTCATTCGAAATGCAATTTCGAGTTGCACATTTTAATGGCATTCAAAATTTTTAACGAAAAAGCTTGCGGATTGTTTTCCCTCGTTGGCCACTATATTGATGACTAATCTTCGATTTCTGTCTGGCGTAAATCAAAATGTCATGTTGGTTGGTAATTAGTTTGGAAACCACAGTCGAATATAGCGACCTGAAGAGAGACCAGAAGTCAAAACGGTTTATACGGGTTGATAATCAGTTTGATAACTCAATGCGTGTGTTCGAAGAGAAGTTTCGAAACTGTCTTGAAAAGGTCGAACATATTTCAGCAAGTTCATGATTTAAAAAGTTTCGTACTCTGGCTGCGGCTTAGACGCCCGTTCCTTACACAGATTAATTACAAGAAAACTGATGCGGTCAATTGAATTTTTTTTCACAAAGTTCAAGGGAGTCCTTACGGTTATCAAATGCTTTCAACCAAATGAGGTTTTTTATAAGATTTCTAAGCTGGCCATTTATCGTCGGGCCTATGATTCAAGTGATTGAATTAAATTGAGTACTGCATAATCAATTATTGATGCTGAAACTTCAAAGACATTCTCTAGATGTATGACAAGTTTTCAGCGGTGTACATTTCTCAGAAATTTGATACAAATTAAAATAGAAAAAAAAATGTTTTTTTTTTCTCTCCAGGTGCAAACATTTTTTGAACAACAAAATTCATTATCATTTTTTGTTGTCATGTTTAAAGTTCGTTTTAGGATAAGAGTCGTTGTTGCAGAGCATTTATCAACGTTTGTATGCGCAATAAAAAGGAAACGCCAACACGAAACGAAAGTCGCCAGGGAAATCGCGAATCTTGATACTACAAACATTCCATCGACAAATGCAAAGAAGAATGACCGTTCGGAAAACGTTGCAGTCGCTGGGGGACAAGTGCGCTTTGAAAGAAAAAGAGAGTCTTTATTCCGTGAGCGGCACAAAAAGAGCTCAAGTCATTCTCTTGGGATATTGACGATTTACTGATCTAACCACTCAAAACAAAGGTTTGCTCAAATGGCAGCCCACTTTTCAACGTGATCGATTAGCCTTTTAATATGAAAAAAAAGTTAATTTTATTTTCATATAATAAATTTCGTCTGGGAGCAGAGTGCTCTTGGATGTTGTTTTTTTTATTTTCTTCGGTTCAAGTTAGTTAAGACATGATTTACGACAATATTGTCAAGAAGATTTTAGCTTCTGCGGATTGATATTGAGCTGATAGAGAACAAGTTTGGCGTTTGAGAACTAAGACGGATAAATAAATGTGAAAATTCGATAATGTCACTGTCAAAAGTTCTCGACTAAAAAGATATAAAACTTGACTAATATCAGTTTCAATAATAAACTTTCGGTCAATTTATTAAAAAGTTACAAGTCCAACATTTTCATGAATTCGCGTTTCGCTTTCGACGGGAACATTTGTAACACAAATGCATAAGCTCGAAGAAAAAAAAAAAATGAAATCATAAACCGAAGGTTTTTGACTTGAAGAATCGTGTTTCAGACCATGGAGAATCTGTCACTCGAAGGAAACGCGATAGAATGATGGTAGCTTTGCGTTCGTGGTTCGGCTGAACGATCGCGTGCCAAAGTGCAGCTGCTGGCGCATAGGCCCATGCATAATGCATAACGCTAAGATTTTTCAAGTCGTTCAAGGCGAGCTTTCAATCGCGATGGTTTTTAACGTCCCGTATTGCAGATTTGTTGTACTTTTCCGAACCAAATCAGTCGAACCGAGAACTTCTCAAACAGCCGGGTAATCATGCTATATAAAGTGTATATTATTCACAGAGTTGAAAACTGTCGACGGGATGGACTTCAAAATAAAAACTTTTGGTTTTCAATTCCAACATTCCGTCATTTTGAGGATTTTCTGCCGAGTTTCATTCAACTCATTTGAATACTCTCCGTTTGACGGTAAATTCAAGATATTTTTTTCAAACCACGACAAACAGCTGTTAAAAATTGATCTCAACACATTTATTATATCGTATATATTAATTTTTCGTTCTAAAATCTTTTTTATCATTTCTGAAATTTAGGTTTTATTATAATAAAATTCCGCACGGACAAATAAATATTTTGAAGATATAAACAAAATATATTTTCCGTGTATAAACTCTATTCCGGCAACTAGTATAATATATTTGGTTTATATTTTTTTTATAAATTCCATTCTATAAACTTATAAAATATAAAATAAAATATATTTTATACATAAAACATTTATAAAAACGGCAATAAGTATAATAAAATGAAATATATTTTAGCGGATATATTTCAGAGAATATATTAGTTGACAGACAAAAGAGATAAAGAATACCTTCAAATAATATCATAAAAATATTGTTTTCTCATTTTTCTAATAAAAAATCACACTAGCCTCTATCACTGATAATCTTTCATTACCAAGCATAACTAATCATTCTGGAACGAGTTGTAAACTAACGTAGAGCGTTGGGCATTTTACTCTCTTAATCAGTCTAGCGACAGTTTTCAGCGAAGTAGCTATTCACTATTTCATTCTGCTGCAAAAGTCCACCAAGATTCAAATTACTTCACTTGCTGCCAAAGAAATAATTTGTTTTATAATAAATGCCGAAGCATGTTCATAATTTCTGCATTACGCGGGTTTTCTTTGATGGCCTCTTCGAGCAAAAGCAACTTACGGCGAGCGTTGATTAATTTTATATCAAAGAATTTAGTCGAATGGGGGTTATTATTTTCAACTGAATTTTGTTTCGAGCCTTTTATGGAAAAAAAAGCTTCACACGTATTCAATATTTAATCACAAACAATTTGACAAAATATTCAACGAAAATCTAAGAGAATTTCGGCGTATAAATTGCAGGGTATCTAGCTGTGAGTCACAGTTGGAAGCCGAAGCTCTTCTTGGCGTGTCTTGTGTGCAGTAGGTACTACATATGCACCTGGCTCATGCGCTTATACATTTCGCTCAGTAGTATTAAAGCCCAACGCGATTTGTAGCCTGTTGCAGTTATGGCCAATAAACTATATCCACGCAAATATAGCGGCACGAGCCTCTCTGTAAATGAATATTTAATCAATCTTCTCGCGTAGGTGCCTCTAATCTGTAGTTATATCGGCATACATGAAATGTCGCAAGCCACCTGGCATATTGATACAAGTGGCCATAGCAGACAAACCGTCAAATTGTGCCTAATTGACAAGCTGCAAATATTTAATAACGTTTGGTTTTGCAAACAATATTTTGATTGTTAATAAAGAGAAATGAGTTGTGAGTAGATATCCATAATTCTCAGAGACGAAAATAATACATGTACACAGAGAAAAAAAATGTTATCAAAATTTACTGAACTGTACAGTATATGGGAGACAAATTCAAAATTCGGAAAAAATATTGAAACTTAATAACAAATGTCGATGAATGAGCATGGAAAATTAATATTTGTCAATTAATTTTAGATTTGTTCCCCATATACTATATAGTTCAGTAAATTTTCATACATGAATTATAATATTTAATAAAATTTTTTTTCACTGTCACATTTAAATTTTTCATACATGTAAAGTATATATTTTCGATTAAATTTATATTATTCTTGTCATGATTTTATATGACATATTTTATACATGACGATTTTACATACGAAAACAGTTTATAAATCATATTTATAAATCACGTGAGATATATACGAATATATCTTAAATAAAAAACATACATGAAACATATTTCAAAATATATTTCCATCTTTCTGGAAATACAGATTTGTTGTTCATTAATTAAGATTTTTTCAGTTATTGATTATTTGTTTATTTAAATTACACACAAATCCGAGACAAGTATAACAAGTTTCCTGGAGCAGTGAAACCACTTGAGAGACGAGTATTCGAATCTCGGTCAGTACCAACTTGATATTTTAATATCAACTTTCAGTTTCATATTTTAAATATTATGCATTAACTAATAATATTTTATTTTAATTTTAATTCCAATTTTCCAGATTTCTAGATCAGAGCCAAATTGAATTATTACCTTCATGGTTTGCAGTTTCCATACAAAAGTCCAAACATTTTTTAATTCAATCACACTTAATCTTTCGACCAAAAAAAAATTATTTTTTTGAACTAAAATTTCGTTATCATGGATAGCAATATTATGAAGTTGTAAAAGAAATTCAAAATAATAAGTGAATCTAAATAGGCATTGAACTTGGCGTTAGAGTGCGCTGTTGGCACGACAAAGTTTGTACTTGTACCTTGGCATGTGGTTCCCCACTCAAAGAAGTGTCGGTGCACCAGCTAAGTGCGATCATGCGAGGGTGAGAAATTTCAGAGGTTTACCGTTCGCCACAATGCAGCGCTTCGAATGATCGTGGATTAGAAGATGAAATGTACCAACTGCCGAAGTACTTGTCAATGTCTGCGGGGCGCATTTTTGCTATCCTAATGGATTAAGATGTTCCAGAAGCCCGTAGTCAAAAACTGAACGATTCTTAGTATTAGTGCAATAGTTCCGTCCGAAATCCATTGCAGTCAAGTTTTAATGGCAGTTCTATTGTTCCCAAAATTCTTCCTCAGCTTGTATTGATTAAGTTTGAATGTCGATTAATTGGTCTAGGATCAGTGTGTTATATAAGTTTTAACGGCAGTTGACCCATTGCAAAGCCCCATAAGTATATATTTTGAAAAAACTTACACAAACTATTTGACTGGATTATATACCGGGACGGTATTTCAAAAATGGGACGAAAAAAAAGAAAGTAGTAGTGCGAAACGAAGTTTGTTAGCGCTTACACAAATAATATGACGGCAAATTGAATGCAAACTCGGAATATCAATGGGATAAGTCATGCGGAAATTTGTTTTCACGGGGAAATGAAATACAGGCTGGGTTCGTGACACTCTTGCTAATCTTTTAAAAAATATATCCTGAAATAAGATAACCGTGACTTTTTCGATCAAAGCATCATTGGTCTTGTCGTATACGTCGACAGGTATATGCCGCGAGTGAAACTCTGCGGAGTAAGTCGAAGCCCCTTGAAGAAGTCCGGGGACTCTCAGAATAATCGAAAATAGATGCAATCTCTGTTACATTACGCTTCGTATCGACTTTTTTTGCGCCCCCAAAAGGATAAGAACATCCTTGCCACGAGATACAAATATGTTGAAACTTTCGCAAACTCCCGAGCTTATTCGCGTGATAATGAAAACCGTGAGGCTTCATTTTTATTTTACCCGTAGAATCGAAATTTTTGCGGCCACCATCGTCAGGAGTATTGTCAGGGCCGATCGAACGGTCTTTGATTCGAACGTTTGTATTCAGATTGGACTCAGCGCTTCGCGTTTTGTTTAAATATAAATTGTTCCGAAAAAGTATCTCTGAGTGAGTGCGAAAAAGTTTTGCGCTTGTGATCCAACGGCTTGAGCAATTTTTTTCCCTCTCTCTCTCTTTATTCCATTGAATTTAACGGCGCGATAAACTTATGTAACCGATGTAAGAAAATTTCTCTGAATGATTCAAAAAAACTTATGACATCGATCGATTTGACCGAGGGTATTATCCGAATGGAGGGAATGTTTTTTTTTTTTTTGATCCATGTTTTTCTTTCATCAACATTATTTCAACTTTTCGTAACACAAGTTCGTAACAATGATTCCTCCCCGTCTTTTTCTAAAAAGTTGACGCACAAAGTTCATCTCTTGTTTTTTCATAGTCATTAACATTATTCAGACCTTACTTCTGTTCAAAATATCTGAAACCCATTATTACCGAGTAGAACGAAAGTTTGTTTAAACTTTTCAAAATTGTAGCAAATTTATAACAAAGCGCTTTTAGACAAGTGCGAATATCTTACTTATTATATCAGATTCTATAAGCACGACAATACACGAACGAAAATAACTAACTGGTATGAAGTCAAATAACATTTTAGTATTATATTTCAGTGAATTGTGAAAAGAAAAAAAAAATTCATCTGATCTTGTACGTGAAATTTCATTTTTTGAAAATTGAGTTACTATTTTCGTTTCCCACGAGTCGAAAAATAATCGGAAAATAAGTATTGATAATTGTATAGACGTGATGTTAAATATCTATCGGAAACAAAAACGATAAAGAATTCTTTACAAAATTCCCGACAGCTAAAGGAACGCAAACATATAAATAAAAATGAACAAGTATTTTCACGCCATCGGCAAAGAATAGTTGACATTTTTACAGAAAATCGTAACTTGTTTTTTTGATGCCCGAACAACTTGAAGGCACTTTAAAGTTCCTTCTCTGTTGCCTTGAGAGGGTCACGAAAGAAAAGGTTAACGAAACTCTTGAGATCGTGGATTCTCCGGATAAAAATGGCTGAAGTCACAGCGATTGCAATGTATCTTTTTATTTATCAAAAATATCGGACTTTCACACTTCCAACTTGTGCAGGCGCGAAAAAAAAAATCACTTTTCGATGAGACAAAACTCTCCAAAAATTATTACTTGGAACAAAATAACTGCGAATTCTTCGCCAGATTAAATTCCGGTAACAAAACGCGCCATGATGATGTGAAGAAGTCTCGGCTCGTATAAAAGAAAATTCTCTGTCGTCGTCGTTTCGACATTATTAGCGATGCGATATCAAAATTATTGTGTCGCTTAACTCAGTGCACATGTTCCTTAAACGTTCGGCTTTTATAGAGAATAACAGAACGTTTTATCGCCCAGCTTAGTCGCGTCATTCTGACAAGTGCTAATATTTTCGTCCACTTAATCTTGAAATGAAATTAAATATGTTTTAAATATCTCGAATATTAATGATTTAAAAATTTCATCATCAAATTCCGTTCATTCAAAAAACAATACAGTCAAAAATTACAACAATTTCGGACGGTATAAAGTCTCATTAAAAATCATCAATCGCTCAGAGTCAAGAATAATCCATCAAAAAATGACCGTAATTCGTTCGGTAATTCAAATTGATCAAAAATTCAATTTACCACTGGCGATTCATAACGCTTAATGTAACATGTCAATAAAATACGCATTGTTCCGGCTCTTTTTCATATTCACAAATCATCTGCGTGGCCGCAAAATCGATGCACGATCGTTTTCATGCTCGCTCGTTCCTTTAGCAGGTTTGACATTTCCATTTGCCAGACTTGCTGAAAAAAAGATTGGTATAATAACTGCTCAAATACAGTTTGCATCTTGGCATCGTTGCTCCATTTCAGTTTAAACAACTTGTCTCAGTCGTAACTTAATGAATCACAAAAAAAAACTTGAATCAGAACACAGTTTATTTATACATTATTCATAATTACCTCCGACAATGAAAAATATATAAATTTTTCCAGATGTCAGTTTGAATAATTGAAACTAAATGAAAAAGTATATTTCTGATTCAGGTGAAAAATAACATCAAAAAGAATGCACTTAAAACAGAACTTTAAATGTGACCCCACCGCAGGTGTAAACCAGGTCAGCGGCTATAGCGGGCATGCATTATCATTATCCTGATCGCGAGGTATTAAATTGTTTGGAAAGTATAAAAATCTGTTAAACTTGAACCCAACCCTTTTCTTGCTCAAGTCAATTAACTCTCTAATTTTATTACGAATGTAAAAATGAATTTCTACTCGTACTCCTTGCGCTCATGTTCCTGGCTTTTTTTTTCACGATGTGTACAAAGTTTATGAAAATTTACGAATCATTAAAAGGTACTCTCGTATGCATTCTCGGTGTGTAAATTCACCTTTAAATGGTTAAAGAGTGAACGTCTTAGTGGTACACTCAATTTTAATCATTTCCAACTAGCAGTTTTTGCGCGATTTGTAATGCCGTCTTTTTACGATTCTTGATTAAAGAAGAAAAATGGCCGGCTAGCGCTATAAAAATGGCCACGTCGAATTGGTGCGGCTGTGCTTTATTACCACGATTGTTTTTACGTAGCCGGGTGTATTTCTCCCGGCACGAATAGAGTTGCAAATTGTTCTGCAATTAAAATATGCACACTCGCAAATTGTTCGTCGCTGTCCTCGGCTTAATACTTTTGAAACTGATTTCATGCACGAACGTGCTACGACACAAAGCGAGGATCCCGAAAAATTGTAACAATTTGTCAGCCTGAGATTTCCCTTGATGTTATTGTATTTTCCTGGTGCCGGAATGTAAAAAAAAAAAAGAATTTTTGCCACCGCGAAGATACATGAATTACGAAAAAAAAGGACAGCAGAGGTCGTTCATGATTCCGAGATATAATTGAGCGTTCGACTCATTAGCGTGATTTCCAGACACTTTTGGATGTATTTTTAACAAGGTCTAATAACAAAAGAACTGGCTTTATTCTACCTTCCTTTATCCTGATATTTTGCCTATTCCTTGGAATATTTTCCTGTAGATAAGTAGAAGATGCATAATGCCTATGGGGACGAGTGAAATACAAAGAACGGATGAAGATAGCAGAGCAAGATGAAAAAAAAAAAAAAACGTAAAATAACCTGCCTGTACAAATGCGAGAAAGAAACGCTTTAAAAGCCTTTGGACGTTGATATGCAAAGATGCGCTCTAAAAATTGTCCCTTTTTTGTGCCAGCATCCTTATTAAAATAAATTTTCAACTTTCGATATCAAAAATGAGAAGGAGAAAAAAAAATCTGGTTTGGTTAAAATTGTTCTCCAGCGTGTGTTATTTTTAATGGGAATTTTTTCTCGCGAAAAAATGCAACAGTTTGATTGAAACTAAATCGATAAACAAACTGCACGTAAGCCAAAACGCGTGTACGTACATTTAATAAAGCGGATGCTGCGCGATGAATAAAATCGGATCAATATCGGCGTTTGATCGTCTTGAAAAATAATCGAATTCAATCGCGTTGTATGACATTAATTAGCGTGACTCGGCGCGCGCTCCATTTGTCGCATACTAATTAGTATGAATAAACAGCAAAAATTTGGCGAGTTTCGCCGGTCGGAAAAAGAATTACTAGTTCATGCAACGCAATTAATTCGAATCAAGCTAACCGTCGGTGTTTTAATTATCGGACTTTTCTGGTTTGCTCGAGTAATTACAGCGTCGTAAGGCGCACGCGTTAACTTTTCAGTACTTCGCATTCCGGCTATTACTTTAATTACGGCGCAACTCAACTTTCGCGGTTACACGAAGGCACGGTATCTCAAAAGAGCGAGCTTTCGCTTTTGTGGTAGAATTAATAATATGCATTGTGTGTCCGCGTGTGATCATATCACATGCGTATACACAACCGCGATCCTCATCATTGTGTAAACTCATCGCAAACCTAACAATGTTAATTCATTCAAAACTCAGTTTCCTTGATGTTTTTTCAGTAACCTCAAAGAGAATTATAACATTTTTTCTTTGTCAATTGTATACGCTATTTTTATTTTTTTTAAATTTTTTTACACAAATACGAAGTTGCACTCGGGTGCAACATAGTCAACAAAATTCGATGACTATATTTTGTGATGATGAGAGGCATTTGTTAATCAATTTTCATGTTTCAGTTAAACTTTATAGATAATACGTAAACCAGGTATTTGCTATTTTATAATCCAAAGTTTGAACAAAAAGTCAAACTTGCATTGAGCTACGTGGATCGAAATTAATCAGAATGCATTTTCATCGCACTATTGCATTAATCAAATGCTAAAGATGACGGATGGAGAATGTCTATATATTTTTCTTTTTTTTTTAATAAAAATCAGAGCCACTCGCGTGAAGCGATATTGAATGAAATAAAATAAATATGAGTTTGATTTATCTTTGTAGTCTGGAATCGCGAATTTCAAGTACGTTTCACTTTGGACATGATTCTTGTGAAATTTCGTGCAAAATTCATTTTCATTTGGTTGAAAAAAAGTGACCGAGTTATTAGGTATTCAAAAAAAAGTTGAATTAAATAAATCACTTTGAAAGTTATTGGAAAATGCGGAAGAACCGATAAAAACCGCACGATGTATCATCGATAGAGTCTAGGGGGATGAAAAAGTGTTTGTCTTAATTGTGTAGTGATTGTGTAAACTTTTTCCGCACATCGTATTTCTCTGTTACACTTTGAGCGAGGAGAACAATTATCAGAAAGACAATCAACAGATCCGTAAAAACTTTGTAGACGAACTCTTAGCGTGGAAAAACAAGAGCTCGGACGAGTCGAATAACAACATGAGACTTTTTTGAAACAAAAACTTATCCGATGTAAAACAAACACGAAAGTGTAAATAATTCGACGCCAAGGATAGATTGATTTTCGAGTGTTATTGCAACGAGTTGTGTATGATTATTTATTAAACGGAAAAATGTTTGTTTGATAATGAGAAATCATTCCTATTTTATTTTTTCACCATCATATATTTTGTTCTCACCTTCGAAAAAAATCGGCTAACGAGTTTGATTAAAAAAATTGTGCTCACATAATTGGTGATTATTTTCTGATAGAATCGTGTTTATGAGAAACAACGAAAAAAAAAATATCTATAACCATGAATATTCATACTTTTTTGCCCTCGGTTGGATTTCTCGTTTAGCGACCATTAAACGATTAACGATTCGACGTGTTTTCTATTTTTAATTGTCGAAGCTCGATATTTTCGTCTCAAGAATCGCGTTTCCTTCATCGGTCACGACTGTGTTAACTTATTTACCAGATGCAAAACGAACTTATTATTCAACGTTGCAATTAGTTGCCAACTGAGATATATAATCCTTTCATCATTTCGACAAAGACGATACGCAACAAAGTATAATAGGGACTTGATCAATTTTCAATTGATCCGATCGAATTTATAATAAAAAGCCGGAAACGAGATCGAATCGTCTGAAGTTGGGAAAAATTGTTGTTAATAATAGAGAGAAGGGAATTGGAAGAAAAAAATGTTGACGAATGTGCAAAAAGTATAACACACTCGATAAGTCTTATAAGACAGCACGAACGATCGGGATCGTGTGCCCATTGGATGTTGCCGTGTCCAGTGGTATTACCTGTGACGGAAAAGCATTAGTTCATCGGAACTGACAATTTCCGATAGCAAACGTTTCTATTGATCGTAATTCCGCATTTAGTGTACTTGCGCCGGTCGATGTTGAATGTCCAGATATCGAATAATCTCGGCCCTTTATATCTTTTTATGTGTCGCCCAAATATGGATGGGCAATACAGTTTGCCTTATTCGAGCCATTTGTCCTTTCAAGCTGGCATTAACTTGGACGTAATTTTGTATCATGTTTGTTCACTTTCATCCAATAGATCTAAAAATAAACATCCGAGTAATGCAATCGATACGACTTTTATTTACTGAGTTTTGGGTTCGTCGAACGGTTGGATGGGATGTTTAGAAACCATCATGATGGAAGGGAGGGGTCGAATTAAATAATAACTGAGGTGAATGAAAAATCAAGCGTAAACCCCAAGTGTACTTAAAGTTACTAGTAAAATACAGTTTGGCATACACGGAAGTATTAATAGCTAAATTATTCGGCATTAAACTTTGTAATGCGAGTGCTATTCTGTGTAAGAGTCCCACTCGGATTCAACGTTATTATAGAACATACACGTATAACTATTTCGCCTCATTCACGCGTACAAGCGCATTCTGCAGGTGAACGTTATGTACCTGTTTGAATACTACCGAGGGGACCTATAGCTACCTAATTACATCTTGTTCTTTATATCATGCATTTACAAGTGCGATTGTCTAGGATTACCCTCAATGAGGAGTTTCGATATACCATTCCGATGTTTTACCATTTCCTCGAATTATATTTACATCTACACGTTCATAACAACTTTGTTTATTCAATCTGACTCTACATCCGGGCTATGTCGAGTTATAAAATTAATATCCGCAGATTTTCACATTTTTTAATTTCAAATTCAACTGAAAAATTATGTACTTTTTTCAAGACTAATATTTAGTAGTTAAACATTGCAAAAATTCATTTTGCCATTGGAAAAAAAAAAGAATTGATTGTAAAAAATTGCTTGCATATATATCACTTCTAACAATTTCATTAATTCAGTTGATTTTGTAAATGAAAAATTAGTGTTTGAGAATAAAAGGTGGAGTCGAAAAACAAACTCGGGCAAAGGAGAAAAAAATTGCTTGAAAAATCGTTTGTCAGATTCAATTACAAAAGTGTATTAATTAGAATAATGAGCTACACGATGTCAAACAATTTTCACTTGTCCAAACAAAATATATTGCACTCGCTATTCTGTATAGTACTTCGGCATGTAATTTAGAAGCGGACATACAACGAAATCTCATTTCGCTCAGCAACCCATATGCAAAGCTAAGTTTTGAAACAAATCCGTCCGCAAGTTTGAGGTTAAAATGTATAACAAAGTTATCTCAATTTATCTTCATGATTACGTTTAAAATTAAATGTGTAAACTGTTATACATAGATTTGATATGTATTTTATATTCGTGATGAGGGTTATTTGCAATCATGGTATGCAAATATAGAAATGCTCGGTACGTCTGACCGTATCTAAGTCGGTATCACTGAACATAATGAGTTCTCAGAAATTTCGTTGCCACGTGGTGCAAAATAACTGAAATAACAAATTTTTGGGCCTATCAAATTTGAATCAAGGGTAGGAACGATTCGCTGAATTTTGTTTCACGTGCGAAAAGTCTAATCTTTCCAAAGGTGAGCATCATTATATTGGCATTTGACGTTTAACTTGTTACTTGTAGATGAGACGTCGTCGAAATTTAGTTAAGATGACTCTCCTGGGAACAGTTACGGCTTATCTCGTACATGCTCCGATTTTCTGAACTATATAAAGGTTGTTCAAAAATCTACGTAAAGATGATGGTGAGAATTTTAATTTGAAACGTGCGTTCATTGGTGCTAGATATCTTAGAGCTACGTCAAAATAAATTTTCTGCCAATAACACTGTGTGTGACTTTCTCAAATGAAAAATGTAAGGAAAATAAAACAACCATAGATAAAAACAATTAAAAATTAAAACTTTGATTTATGAAAATTAAAAAAAAAGCTCAAACATGCAAACATCAGATTTTGGTTTTTTTATATTCATGCAAACTTTATGATGTTTGGTGTTATAAAATAATCAGCCAAATACATTTTTCTAGCATTCCAGGTAAAGTAACAGAATTATGAAATTAGGAAAAAAAAGTTATTCTATCAAAATTTACACTGGAAACAAAAGTATATAATTCGAAGATTTGTTGGAAGTTGAAAATATGATATTTTGCCGACAGCATAAAAAAGAAAACAAGAGTTGAGAATTGTATGGATGTTCCAATGCACCGGATAGATAAGTTTGAGTGAAAAGTTATAATGGTTTTTGCAAAAAGAATAACAAATAATCAGAACATTGACGAATCTTTCGTCTCTGACTTGGCATGTAAAATAATTCCAAGACCAACTGTCATTCATTAATCGAGTTTTCATAATTTCGTTTGATCCATCTATGATTACCGTGAAAGTAAATATAATAATATTTTAAATAATATAATAATTTAAATTATTTATTTCTTTTCAAACTTTTCTCAACTCGATGAACTTTTTGACGTATAATTTAAAAACTTTCGTACAGAGTTGATATTTAAATTTTAAAATTACATTGCCAATACGATAGCTAATTAATGAATATTCAATTAACGCTTGTATTTATCTTTTATTAAAAATAAAAACTGTCTGTTTTGTAGCTGACATTTATTTTGAATTGACGAACTTAATCGAAAGATGTTTTAGTATTTTTTCTTTGTCTATTTCCGCAACTTACAATTTAATTAATTTTTTGAAAACATTTTTTTCTCCAACACTATATCATAATGATGAAATTCATTAAACATCCACTTAATTTTAATCTACTCAAACTTTTTCAAAATGTATCAATTGGGCTGGAAAATACTCAACTAAAAAAAAAATACATAAACGTGATTTGTTTTGATGCTTTGTCGATGGTCAGTATTTTAATTGGTAAATGTATTTAATTCCACCTAATCTTTTAATTGAACATATTTAAAAAACGTTTCAAAATAAATTCAATTTCAAATGATCAATATCCAAAATTTGTCCCTTTATAGTTAAACTTGAACACATCGCATTTGTACCGCTTTTTGATGTTCTTTTTAATTCTCAAAAGACGGATAATTAATTACGATCATTGTAATAACTCTCGTCTGTTTCACGCGCTATCCATCATTGTCAAAATTACAATTACGTGCTAGATGGCGAAAATTAATTTTGCCATCCTTACACTTGTCCCTAGATTAGTACTCAATTAAAAGATATTCATTTTTATCCCGGGTTTTATTCGCCTCTTTATCACGTCAATATCCTTTTATAATTTTTAAATAATAACGAACAAATTAAAAATAAAACTGAGGGAAAAAACTGTGAAAAATTGTCATCAATGGATACTGATTTTCAGACCAGTTTTGGACACAGTAATGAACGAAACAGTTTGAGCATGGACGATGAAAAAAATAATCGCAGCTGGGAATATTTCTGGCCAGTAATTTGGTTTCGCGTTTTTCGTTGCCGAAACTAAATCGCGGTGAATTCGAGTGCATTTCGTGCATCTATTCTGGCACAAAATTTATGCATACAGAAATAACCTGTGTGAGCTAGACGGGACAAAAAGCGTCTGGAGGTCGTAACTACCGACGGCCGTGCATGGTCAGAAATTCGACGAGGCCGAACAGGATCCGATAGAGACGCCCTTACGACACCACGAGCGAGCTAACGAGGACAGCGGCGTGCGCCAGCGTGTGCGAGAAGGGTAATCAAAGAGAAAAGAGACAGTAGGAAAGAGAAGCCACGGAATATGACAAGGACGACGAGAGTTTGCTAAATGTGCCACGCTAACCTATGCATGCTAATGCGTATCTTACAGCTCTGCCACGGTCTAAGCTTTCGTGTGACGCCCGAGTACATTATTTAACCTGTAGATCTTGAATGATTTTTCAGCAACTCAATGCTCAAGTCATCGTTAAAAATGTATCGTCAGATTACGCCTATCAGTTATATTTCACTTAGGCGAGTTATGTATTGATCCTGAAAATAGCAGATACACCCCGCTTTTCATAACTGATTGATTCGAAATAACGGATAAGTTATCTTGAATTGAACTGAGACTTCGAGAACGGTATCATGAAATAACCAATTGACTTTAACCGACAAAATGAAAAAAAAAGAAGAAATAAGAAATGTACATTATTTTTTGTCTGAGTGTGTTTGTAGGCAAAATTATAATTTTTATGTTGCAGGTATGCAGAGTATTTATGTCGAAATAGTGTAGCTTGAATTATATTTATAACGACCCAGAAAAGTGTCATAATTTTTTCCTCCTAAAAAATAACCTAGAAGAAACGAACTCTTTTATTTGAGAACAAATGAAAGAAAGAAAAAAGTGTGTTCATTAATGTCTCAGGGTGCGGAGATAAAGTGTAACTCAAATACATAAACCGGCATAAGATTAAATACATTTTTCTTTCATTTTTATCAAGATCGGAGTAAACAAAGGTTTGCCGGTTCGCTCCACTAATGTTGGAGTATGTAAATCATCAAACAACGCTGAGACGTTTCGCGATAGTGTGTACCCAGGACGCGCGTATTTTGCGCGCGACGTCGCATTACAGCCGAGTATTTACGTGCAGCGCGATCACGCAAGAGGAAACGAACTCCAACCCTAAACTCCTCGGCTTATGATTTCAGGCTCTTTTCTGACGCCCATCGATTCTTTTTTTTTGTTGTCTGCGATCAATCTCGAGATACGACCCAACAGAATCATACACTTTTCATTCCAAATTGTTATTACTTATTTTCTCTAATCATCATTTATTATTCTGCTTAATGATCGATCAGATAAAACACGTTAAAAAAATTGAATACCCAACCCTGTTATTATCGCCTCGAAAAGATTGAACACGCGTGAAACAAAAAAAAAAAAAAAAAGATGAAGTTCTTTTTACTTACCAAATTTTCACTTATTTCGACGATTTCAGGAAAAAATTGAAAGCTTACCTGTAACAGAAAAAAGAAACATTATGTTTTTAGTTGGTAACGATCGACGATAAAAGACTTAGAATTTGCCGGAGTGTATTTTCTTTTCCGTTTAAAAAATTCGTTGCAGCTCTAATTCTAGGCCTGAGGAGCGTGCACGAGCGAAATACATAGAGTGAAAGCGAGAATCATACACCTTGCAATAAAATAAAACGTCGAGCTTGCATATAAATTTCGCTTGGGTGCAAAACTGATCAAAATCCCCCCATTTTTCATTAGTTACGAGGAATCGAGCCGGAATCGATCGCGCATATTTACGTCGAGTCGAGCCGAATTAAACTGTCAAATTGAATTGCCCCATCGATCTGTTACCGTTCTTCTCGGTCGAGGAATGAACAAAGTTGTCGCCGAAAATAAAATAATATTCATAGTTTTTTGCGACTCCGAACAAAACCCCGAGCACGGTCGGATTGATTCACGCGCGCGCGTCTCGCGTATATTAGTCATTTAGAGCTACGCAAATTGTTACAAATGAACCCAATCCATCAATCTCGTGTCGAACTTGAAGAGCGCGGCAGCCCAGGGTGTATCAACACATCGCAGCGTTTCGCAACCGTTGTCGGTCATTCGAGTGCGATAAACTTTTTAATCGTGCACGTCTGTGCAATTGACAACCCGGTAATCCGATCGGTTTAAAAAAGTCACAAAAATGATGTTCACTTTTATCAAGCATTAAGCGCGACAAAACGAGAGGGGGAAAAAAAATTGATTCTCTCATATTCAATTGTTATTTCATTTGGCTTTGAATGAAGAACGGAATGCGGGGAAAAAACAAACGATGTCAGAAAAACGAGAATTGTTCACTTAGGAATGTTGACATATAAATGTTGCACAAAGGGAGGATGCGTTCGATTCACTATTTTTTGCACCGCTCCGAACCCCCAACTAGCATCTGCTGTCCTTTTTCCCTGTATTCCAAATTTCAATTTTTCGTTTTCAGATATTCATCGTGCAACACTAAAAGTAAAATAATAATTTCCATGTTTTTTCGGTTTTCTGTTTCTTTTTTTTTTGTCTATCTTCCATGTGACTGACTAAAGTTGATGGAATTTGACAGAAATATTTTTAATTTGTTGTGGGATGTAAAAGTATATATGAAATACCAAGTGATTCGCGTCAAAGAGAACGGGTTATTAAAATGTTTGCAAAAGTTTTGTACACTGTTTATAGAGGCAGTACGGGTCATTATGACACTATGGGGTGAATGTGACACAACGAATTTTGCATTAACAAAATTATTATCCATAGTTTTTTGTTGATGTATCAATTTTATACATCTTCACATTCAATTTCGCGCTCCTTTGGAATTTTTTAGTTTCAAAGTTGCAAAGTTATTTCCACTGTCACATTCACCCCAAAGTGTCACATTGGCCCGTGCTGCCCCTACATCGCCACTATTTATAATGATTAGTATATAGCTAAACAAGGGTATGATGTAGTGACCAAACATCATCGTGTTTTCGCATATCAAATTTATATCGGCGAGTGTTTGAATTACGTTGGTGAACAGGGATCCCGCAACAGATCACATATTTCGTGCTCAAACTGCGGAGTTTGAATTGTGGAAAAATTAAAAGCATTAACAAATTGACAAGGATTTTTTGGGGGAATAAAAATTTTTTAATTACATTATTGAAATTCATCAGCAGATTGATTTTTTACACGTATTTTAAATTAAATATTCAAATAATTTAATAGACGCAGTTTATTTGTTCGGCCAATAGGGGCGCCGATAAAAACGGCGTCAGAGTCAATATTGCTGGCGGGGCATTGACATTGGATATTATTGGATCTCGTTACGATTATAACGTCACATTTACGCATAGCCGCATCGAAAAAACGGAAATTGAACAGCGAGCGGCTTGGAATGCCGCGCGTTTTTGCGAAGACTCCAGGCGTAAAATATTGAGGATAAAAGTTAACCCTGCGAACAAAACGACAACTCATGCTAGCACAACGTAAATCCTGTAACCGTGCGTCACGCCTCAGCGTGTTCTTTAAATTGGCGTATCGGAATTACAATCGAACGCCCAACATTATAACACGTGGACCCGGTATAAAAATTCACCTCGACTGATATGTGTTCGGCTAGCGAATTTTCACCGAAAATTAAAAGGACGACTCTTATTTTCGCAACTTTCAAATCATTTATGCGAATTGCATTAATCAATTCAGATGTTCACTGAAAGTTTGATAACTTGACCTGATTTTGCCTCATAAAAATCAACGTTTGTATTTCCAGAATTTCAGCAAATTTCATAACGTTTTCGTGTCCCACGAGACCTGACAGATATTATTATGAGGAAACATTTCCCATTGTTCAAATTTGTTCATAAAACTTTCCGATTTGTTAATAAATAAAACGGCTTCGTTTAAACGAGAATTTGATATTTTTGATTAGCCCGCATTATTAAATTGTAATGAGACATTGTCTCTTTTTTTTCCTGGCGTTATAGTTTGGCCTTTCATTGGCGTTATCGACACGCTGATTGTGGCAGATAAAAACGCGAATCCCTTTTGAATTTCTGTTTTGAATCAACTTCGTCGACGTATAACCGATTTCCAATTCACTCATCACGAGTGTCCGATATTTATGAATGTCCCACTGAGAGCGAAGTTCCGAAACACAATACACTTGAATAAAAATCTACTTAATTTCATTTTTTCAATAACGGTCATTGGTAAAAAAAAATAATAATGATAAAAACAAAAAAAGAAATCGTATAGCCAATTAACGAAAAATCAATGACAGTTGAAAATTTGGAAATTCGTTGTAAGTCACGCATATCAATGTTTGCCTGTAACGCGTTGAAAATGCAGATTTTGCGAATTTAATCGATCCCTAATAATTATGGAACGCACCGATCGTTCATTCCGGTCGAAATACGCAGCCAATTATATGCTTTGATGCGACCCAAAATTGTTGCTTAATTGTTTAATCGCGACGATGCAACATGCGCTGTTGTAACAAAAGGTGAATTATACTTCTCCACCCGCTTTCGGGGGCGCTTTTAATTTGAGTGCATTTTAAAACTTGAACCCCGAACAACTCGAGTTACCGTGCACGCATCTATAGCCAGGGACGCGCGGCAATTCAGTCGGAACCACACAGCTGAACCGTTCTGTAACATCCGCTTGAAAAGTTAAGAACATTTTGGCAACTAGTGATGTTTTAGTAATAAATTCGAGCGGACTAATACTGTTTGGGTTAACGTTGGTAAGCAGAGGAAAATGTTCAGTGGCCAGACAGCTGGATTAATTCCTCTTGATGCCACGGAGTAAAATAAAAAAGGCAACTTTTTTAATTGTTTGAAAATGCACGAGTTCGAAAAAAGTTATTTGTTTGGGGGGCATTTAATTGCCTCTGAATAGTTATAACCGGCATTATCACATTTTTATGCAGCCCCGTTGTTTCAAATTAGTTTATCATTTTTTTATTGCCCGGGAAAACTTTTGGAAACAGTTTGTGCCGAGATTATGCAACGAAAATGTTGGAAAAGAGTGTCAGAGCGGGTTGGCCAATTTTCTGAGCGACGAATTTGGACGTGGATCACGTTTTAGCGAATGGAGGCTTAATTATATTTTGGTTTCAAATGATGAGGGACGATGATGCTCAACGTATAATGTCTTACGTGACGCTCTATAAGACATCGAGCTATTTATTTATTGAATAACGTGTACGACATTGCACCTTACGATCTACGAACAGGAGAATTGTTACCAGCGCCATGAGCGGCATTAGTAATTACTTATTTAAGCTAATCTACAAGCTACTGTAGAAACTCCGAGTGTTCCATTCTCAGATGCATTAATTTCTCGAAACATGTGAAAACAGTCGCTAGAAACACGTAAATGCGATCAGTGTCTATTATTCGCCGGTCCAAAAAAGAGGGCCAGTCGTTTATCTTTTTTTTTCATCCGTCAAATGTTTCCATTACAATTTTTTCCGTCGCTATTTTCAAATTCGGGCAATATTGTCAGGAAAAACATATCAGGGGGGGGGGAGGAGAGACAGAGCGTGATTATACAATTTTTACTTATCTTGATTGTCAAACAACTATATATCCCAAACTACCGAGGGGTTGTTTGTGGAGCGATGCACAATGAAGATTTGTCTACGTGAAAATAGCGGAATTCAAAAATATGTAACTTGTTGACACGATGATCCTGCAGGGCTAGAACGCGATTATGCAGTCAAATGAGATTGTGGCATATGCATGAACCAGCCAGTCGCCCATCCCCTCGCTTCAATGCCAACCACCGTCGTTCCTCTCCCTTTCATTTTCCACTATGGATCCGTTCCTCAACCATGTCATGTTATAACACCTCCAAGTTTAAATTTGAATTCTTTCATAGTAAATTGCCATCAAGCGCTTTTCATCTTTCAAATTTGCTCGAATAATTATTTAACTCGGGCTTATAACATCCTTTTGAGTGAACGAGAAAGAAATTAAACTGATGAATTCTATATAATAATTTGTTGCAATGTTCAATCGGGGTTTGAAGAGGAAAAAGAAAATAGTTAACAAAAGTGGGCCAATTTGAAAATGAGCTGAGAAATCTCGCCTTTCGGGATTCATTCTCGATTCGATGTGCGCTTGAGTGTAACGGGAAGTTATAACAGGAAAGTAAATAGGAAATTTGTGCACCCTCTGAATATTCAATGAGCGATTGATATTTCGTTGTAATTAGTCAGAGGAGGCGGTGTAATTGTGAATTGTGTGTTTAATTACGCAAGTGAAAATAAAAGGATGCGGATAAACGCGCGCCAAACAACGGCGCATCTTCATAAATTGCTGTGATTAATGTTATCGTTCGTGCTAAAGTATACAGAAACGCACCCCCTGGCGTATGGTTTTTCGCGAGACCAGATAACGTTGGTATATGCTAAGTGTCTTTGCTACTCTGTTAGATTCAATATCAACTCTCTGTTTTCCCTGATGGTTCATAAAACTAATAAAACATAAACTTTCGGATGCAAATAATTCATAGCTTTTTGTCAGAAAACTAATTCAATCGGTATTGTATATACCCCTGCTGATGTTTTCAAGTTTTTTTTTTTCGAAACTCATTTGTTGGATGTTCAATATCTTGAATTATGATGGTAATAAAATGAGACAATCGTTTCTCGGGGAATCTTGCGGAAATTCACTCGTCCTTTTTTTCCCGACACGACTTTTTATATAAGACGTGCGGTTTGCGAAGCATGATGCAAGTAACAATTAGAGAAATTGTAAGGAGAGACCTGGAGAATCTATTATTTCTACTGATATTAGATCAGTGTCAAGTGATACTAGAGATGCTAACGTATAAGCAGTTTACACCAGAGGATTGCTGGTTCAGATTCCATTTGTTCCGCTTGTCACCCCATGACGTATATCCTATCCGACTTGACATTCCTACCGTTTCTCGACATATTACGTCAGTTCTTCGATCTATCGCTGCTATACAGTTATATGACAGAAACAACTTTTTCTATAAACACTGGAGATTAACCGCACCCAGGACATGCAAAATCTTTGAGGATACTTTTCTGTAATCATTTTTTCGTTTCAATTTTGTTATCTCAGTTAAAACACAAGCCGAGTTCAAAAACCAATTGCCATCATCATTTTTATCCTTTACAATAGGTTGTGACGTGTTGTAAATTTTGAACGTTGAAACCAGACAGTTATGTTATAAAAATATAATGACTTCTATATCAGATGGTGTCTAGAAGAGTTTTAAATTATATATGAGCAAGATCATATGCAACGTTATTTCTGAGTTCCTCGACAGAAACCTCATCCTGCTCCCTGTCTTGATATCTTGATAATACTGAAACCCGAGAAATTCTCAATTAGTCTATGGTAATTAAAAAATACAAACTAATCGTTCAGGAGATGTTCGTCTGTTCTGTCAAACATGATTATCGAAACGCAATTTTTAAACCGAAACGTAATTTTTTTTTTATTTCAAATGTTATGTCATCAATCATCCAGAAAAATTATTATAAAAATGTCAATTGTAAACTTTTGTACTTCAAAATGTTGACAGTGTCATAAAAGCGAGAAATGTCGTTAGATTTTCGTTTTTTCTCATGAAAATTGACGTGCACACATTAAGTTAAATTTACCAAATGTAACAACTGAAAATATATTATACGGAAAATTCTTTTTTATTTATTCTTTGAATTACGCTTCATACTTTGAATTATGAAGGAATAATTTCAAACTCAATATGTCAAATGAAAAGAAAACTTCAGGCCAGTTACACACATGTTCCCCGTCAAAGTTTGGTACCCCCCCCTTTTTTCTACATATTTAATTCACCGAACGTAACTTTACATCGGAACGGAGGTGAGAGCGAGATTTTTGACGCATTATAGAGAGAAAATCTAAAATTTAGCTGTGCTCGCGTTGTTCGCGCGAAACTACTCGCAGCCGGTGCAGAGGGAAGTCACTTGTAGTAGGGTAGGATTAAATTTGTCTAGGTAAAATGTTCGTGAGAATAATAGGCAGTGGAAGCGCGAAACAACAAAACAGGAAATACTATACCGGATCTAATGCTAACAAAACCTGTGCAATTCATAACTTAATTTTACAGGATTTCACGTCAGCTATTATAGTTATACTATAATTTTTACGAATTTGGTTGCACTTGAGCGAAATTAACGTTACGACCTTTCGTGTTCGCGAAATTTTACAGTTTATTTGTGAGAACGAGCAGAAAAAAAAGTGCGCGAAGGGTTGAGAAGAGGGGAGGGGGAGGGTGGAAACAGAACTTCAGCCCAGTCTGGAAACACATTTTTCAACGACGCGAAACTGGTTGCATTGCAATTTCTACATTTGAGCGATACCCAGCGGGTTAAATCAGATTACCAAAAGATAACAACATAAGGAACATTAAAACTCGAAACTCGGAGCAATAAAACGCTAACAAACGAGCGAGTATTTCTCGTTGGTAAATGATCGTGGCGTAACTCATGGAAGTTAATAACGTTGCCGGCGAAAAAAAAAAAAAACTTGGCGGGCTAAGAGTTTGCCTCCCCGCCCGTCCATTCGCAATAGACGACGAGCGACGGCAGATCGGCATAGCAGCCACGTAGTTAATTATCCTCTGAGCGCACTCCTGAAGATGATCTATAAGGATAAAGTGTGGGTGGAATCTCTTAAAGAGAAACGAAAGTGGCACGAAAGAGGAGCGAACGAGAACGGCAAAGATACGACAGATCCTGCTGGAATTCAAATGAGAATGATTGGGCAAGGCCTGCGAAATGGACCAAGTTGGTCTCTTCCCTGTGCGAGGCACGCCGGAGAAATGAGAGATGTAGGGTAATTAAAGCGAACGTGCGCCACCTTGTAAGAGATTTAAAAGCTCGTAACTTTTTATGATTTACATTCCTTTCATTTAGTCGTGCACGTTCCCACGAATATATACGCGGTCACTCGCACCCGTCATCTATCCCATCGAAAATTATTCACCCCAGGCTTGTAATTTTGTTTTGCACCAGTCCCCTTTCCGTCTTCCTTTTTTCCATAGAAAAAGAAATCTCGAATTTTTCGTATTGCAATTACTTTTTTACGCGTCACATTTATATACACGTTGAAACTGCTGTCATGGATTTAGGGTATTAACTGTTTTTCTCTTTTTTCATCGCGAATTATTTTTAATAACAACTCAGGTTTCTAATGGCGGCCAGATGAAATGCACTTTTTATTTTATATTGTCGAGCGATATGCTCGAAAGACAACAATACGATGCAAAGAATGGCGGGAGCAAAAAAAAAAAAAACAATTTGATCAACCTCTTTTCCGTCCGAGGAAACGTACAATCACATTGTACAAATTTGAAATCTTCTTACGGCGAGATCGTTTAAGAGAAAAAATATTGTTCTTTTCAGCTGTCCAAAGCCGCTATCAACAAACATATTTTTGCGAATTGTTTCATCAGATGTAATCCAATTTCGATTATATATAACTGGCGAAAACATTGCCAACCATCTTTGCCAATATTAACCCCCGTCAGAAAACAATTCACCTTCGCGGTGAAGGAACAACGATCCCTGAATGATAAATTCTGCGCTGACCGGTTTTATAAAATGATGACTATATATTTTTTACTTTGGAAAATTTTTCATAGATATTCTAGCATTATATATATTGATAGGAAACTGGTATCGATAAAGAGGATTTGATGTACGAAATGCCTTTATACCTTTGTAAGCAATACCTAACGAGTATCTTATATCAAGATGTTCGTTGAGAAAAATATAATGTACAGTGTAAAAAAATATATAAATTAAACTATACTCGAGAACTCAATTTGTAAGAATTTTATTTGGATATCTACGACATAATACGTGAATTTAATGAAGCAGCATCGCATCATTTGTACATTAAAATTTTTGAAATTAAATTGCAATGTTTTTAATTTTCGTCGCAGCTACTCAACCTATAGAAGAAGTTGCAATTAAATGTCCGATATTAAATACTTTTATATTTACATTTGAGCAAAGATTAACAAAATCTATCCACCAATAATACGGACAATTCATAAATTACAGTTTCCAGTTATAAAATCATTATAAAACGTCCTTTTACGTTCGTTAGCTTTGATGTAACATTACTCTTATAATATTTTATGAGTGCACAAGATGTTACCAGTTCGGATCATTATACTGATCAAGTATCAATATCACCCTGTATTTTTGTCAGTTTATGAACAAAATAACGTCGTATTTATATTGTAAATAATTGTTGCAAAAATTTTACTGATTAATTGGTATAATTCATTTAAATAAAATTATTTAATTCGAAATACTCAGATAATTAGTTTTTATTCAACCTTGTTTCTTTATTGTGAAAATAACGAACCTGAGTGATTTAGCTCCGATATCAAAAATAGCGTAGTGGCATGAAATGTCTTAAAAGCATTGAACGGTAAATAACGTTGTCAATATTATCCGGGGATATCAATCTACTATTTAAAGATAAAACGCAAAGAATAAAAACGGACAGGATAAACTAGTCTGATTTCATGAAGTGCTTAATTATTTTGTATACCGAATGCTCATCAAGTCATTACCTTTTCATGTTATTAATTTTTTTTGCAATAATAGCACTATTGTACAATCTCGTGACGAAACGTTAATTATTCATCGAGGCTTAGACCACGGCAAACTGAACTAATTACAATTAAACTCCTTGCAAATATAATCAACGAGAAAAATAAATAACTCCATCTGACGAAATTTCAAGAAAATCAAATAAAAAATTGATCCGCCGTCCCAATTTTATTTTTTGTTATGGAAACGTATTAATAAGTCACGTTCCAATCAACGATGAAAGCAAAAAATCAATGTTTAGAAATGTGTCAGTAGTGCAGAATTTGAACGATGTGAAATTTTTTTGTTTGTTTTTTTTCAAATTTAAGATCGGGGTTATTTGTTTTTGCCTGTGAAGTTAGTGAAATAAACTTTGTAACAGGGGTTTGAACACGTATAAATGAAAGTTAAATTTGATGGGAATCCAAATCGGGGATTATAAATTGGTTCCTAAATATTAAACTGTAAAACTTAATCGGTAAATTTTGCTGAGGCAAGTTGTTCTGGAAAAGTGAGCAGACGCGTATGTTTGCAGAATTGAATCTAAGTATATGCCCGATAGCGAGATATATGTGAAACTAAAGAGAGATGGAAATTGGATTACGGAAGCTTTATCCTTTATGCTATCAATATAATCCAGCGTGCTATGCTACTTGCAGCACGCGTCGACCTGTCGGTCGAGTTAACCGAGCGGCGAATTAATTAAACTTCTATTTACGATATCGATGAATCAGCGGTATCGCAAACGTTGTCTCCTCGCGGACGAGCTAAGTCATAAGTTTTCGGTCGAAAAAGGAGCATATACTCGGTCGCTAATAATTACACCGTAGGCAACTTTTGCTGCGTGACAAGATAAAATGACGATACGACTTTTTTAACCTTCCCCCCCCCATTATTCACAGGATCAAAGATAATTAAGCCGAGACATATTTTCATCAAGGTTGAATTATTACTTATCGTCATTCTGCACGATTGAAAGACAAACAGTGAGTTAATGTAAACAAAGTTGGAAGTCAAGTGAAAATGAATAGTTTTCATAAAATATGGTCCTCGTGGAGTTCAAGTAGAAGTGGAAATTGGACGGAGACTCACTGATAAACAGTCCTAACTAGTTTGGAAAGTGCCACCACACGAAATACACAAAGCAACAGGGCTGTTAAGTCAAACTGTAACAATCGAAGAAACAGACGTTATTAATTTCCGCAGGAATTTCCCTTTTTGTTACGACAGGAATCATCTCGTTTGGAGGATTTGAAATTAAAATGTACATTCTGAGTTGAGGGAAAAATATCAAGATTAAGGCAACCGGTCAAGGATTGGTTATCAAGCACACGGTCAGCGACGACGAGCCTTTCAGAACGTTCCACTGCGAACTTTATTCTCAGCTCTTTTTTTTCGTATCCGTGATTATACTTTCGTTTCCTCGCGAGAAAGATATCACGAGAAGAATAATCCGTGCAAAGAGCGGGTCCAAAGAAAGTTTTCTTTTTGAAGGAAAACCAAGAGAGATGTTTAGCGAAGCATCGTATCCTCTTAAAGACGACTTATCGCGCTTCAGGAAATGTGGCGAATGAAAGTCCCCTCTTCTATGAGCTAGCGAAAAATATTTTTGCGAACAAACAGACGCGCGGAATAATGAACGAAAGCTCACGCAGACGTGTCCCCGGCACACATTTTTAACGTTGGACTTTGATCCACCGAGCCGCGAATTTTAACACACTCTGCAAATTAAGTTCGATATCTTTTAATGAGTTATGGGTTTTTCATTGTCCGCCCACGTGATGGATGTTATTTTCAATATTAATCTCGAAACTTTTTTTCAATCCGCTACATTTTTACATAAAAGAGACGAGCTGGGCCTGAGATCTAGATTCGGCGAAATAATTTATCACCGTAGGAGGAATGTCTCTTACAATAAAAGTTTATTAAATACTTCACACTTGTGTAATAAAAGTCAGAAATAATGTACAACCGTGACACGATTGGGGAATAAAAACTGATACATCGATCGTTAATGTCACTTTTTGTTGGACGTTAAATAGTGCCTCAGGGTTGCCGGGCGCGATGACATTACGCTGACCACGAGATAATTCGGATGTTCGAGTTCCGATTCTGATTCGAAAATGGCGCATATACAGTACGCGACACTTGTGCCAAACAAACAAAACTGAAAACAAAAAACAATTAAAAAAAACATACAATGAAAAAGATGAAACTAGGTAAAAAAAAAAAAAATAAATAAATAAATAAATGTGAACGTCGAATGTGCACTTTTTTTATTTCCATTGTCTTTGAGCAATGTTAAAACATCGCATCTCCGAAAACATTAATTAACGGGTTTGATAGTCAATAAATAGCGTCGCCCGTCGGCGTAAATATGAATACAAACGCTGATTTATAATGGACAAGCGGTGTGGATGAAAAGCCGATTCGATTTCGCGGCATATGGCCCTCGTCGATTGTGCGTGCACTCGTTATAATATACCTGGTGTTCGTAAAATCTGCCGACCGCAGGCACCACACGATCCGGCACACGTGACGCTGCGGCGCAGTGTGGCGGGACAAACCGCCGAACGCTCGTTCTGTCTAGCTAATTTACTTTTTGTATTTTCAGTTTAAATTGACCGTCCATCCGATGCCAAACGAACGATAGCTCCTCTCTATTTTCAACCAGGCCAATCTCTGGATTTGTCCCTTTTTTTCACTCAATCAAATAAAATGATTCTTTAGCTGTTTAAATTTAACTAGACTTTATAAACTCGTCAATCCATTACAGAATGAGAGAGAGAGAAAAAAAAAGTTCGAACGAATTTTGTAAAAAATAGAAAATGATTTGCACATTCTTCGAACCTGGTATTTTGATTGATCGTCTTTTATTGTCAATTTTGAAAATCATTTTTTCGTTTAGCTGTTGTAATAAAAAAGAATATAGCAAATAAAAGCAACTTTTGGAATGTGTGTTTGGTAGAATTTTTCTCGTAAATTTCAATTTTTTGGATATCTGTTTTCCTCGGAACGATTAGCTGAAATGGAGTTCTCTGATAGAATTTCTTTCAAAATATTTAGAACATTGGAAATTGTGGTTTAAATAGAATGTGTGTACACGTTTCGGTTGTTATGCAGCCAGTGATGCTATGTAATTGATATGTTTTCCCAAATGACCGACGTTGGTGTGTCTGATGTTTTACCAATAAGTTGCACTTTATTTTACGGTTAGATTATTATAATTATATGACAATAATTTGTGTCACACCCATAACAGAAATTACAATCAAAATGCAACCAATTTTATGAAAAAGCTCGAAAAGCATAACGGTGTTTTCATGCAATTTATTTTACGACAGCGAAATGCATTGTTTTGTAGCAGTTAGTAAAAGTCATGTACGTATTCAACGCAGTTGTAAAATGCTAACTAAACAGACTGACGGTGTTCGTGCGTGAAGTGATCCAGAGTTCGTGCAGTACACCAAATAAAGAGATGTGCATTTGATCGACCAAACCAATCTCTTTTTCTATGATATGTTTGGCTTGGTATTGGATTCTTGAAAATGTTTTATCGAATATTGATAATGTAATTTGACATTTTTGAAAGATGGAATATGAACATAGTAATTTTAACAATGTTCATATTGTACACAGACAGTATTGAAATTTTTTATGAAAAAAAAATTACAGGAAATTTGAATCAAATTTTGTAATTATTGAGCACAAATTGTTACTGCCGTATAGTTGATATAAACTCAGTTTAAAAATTTGATTGAAGTCATCGTCCCCTTTTCTTTATCATATTCGTTAATTAAAATATGAAATTAAGATATTCTTAAATTCATGAACCTTATTCGTTTCATGAAATTTTTTTTATTATATTTCAGAGCTGACTTGTAACCGATTCATCTTATTTGTTAGATGATTAAGTTATCCGAGTCCAAAGTTAGAACATTAATTTTTCGTTGTGCATGAGACTATGCCACATTGGTTTTGTAATTTTTTTTTCAACTCGTTCAAGTTAATTGTAAGTTTTTCATATAAAATTCAACTTAAATGTATACGTGGAATCAATAACTGTTTCGATATTCCGCATCGAGTTTCATTTATTTGCAAACCTTTTTGCCGCGTATGCGCTGATAACTAACGCGTTATAAATAAATGAAAACATTTCATAATAAATATTTCAAAAGATTGCAAAAAAAATGTAATGAATTTTTCCTTTCATTTGCGATGATCATTTGCATGAAACAAAAATAAAAGTTCGTAGCAAATAAAACATGGCAGCGGCAATTTGAATATTCTGCTTTATGGTTGGTTTGAAAGAGCACGGAACCCATGTGCAACGGGTCTAAATTTGAATACGAACAAAAAAATTTAATGAGTCGATGAAATGTGCATAATAAAATTTTTCAACGAATCGTCGATATTGGGTTTCGAGTTCCATTCAATAATGTAATTTCTCTATTGCATTTCATAATTTCAAGCGTTTTTGCCCATGTTGGAGTTGCTAGCGATAAGCAAAAATGAACAACGTAAAACCATCAATGTTCGGAAAAACCGACGTTGCACCAAAGTTTATTAAGTTGAATTTTAAGAGTGTCAAAAAATTCGGGCAGCCAACAATAACATTTGTAATTCATAAAATGTAGCACCAAACCCACACGGAGAACAATGTATATACAAGTATATTTAAAATATATATTAAATAAAAAAATGTATATATTCATATCATATATATTTCATGTATACATCATTTCTACTTTGAATATAAAGTGACAAAATTTTATATAAATTAAATATATTTTTTCATATATAATATATATTAAACATGGAAAAATCATATACTTTTTAAAATTTATTTTTGTCCATCTGGAAATATTTTTCTAGCATCGATTTGAAAATTTTTTGAAACACTAACTTGCTATTTTGTATGTTTTTGAATAAAAATTGTAACACGTGTTTTTGGTGTTGCGGCAAATATTTAGGCATATTGTCGTCGGATCGTTGACGTGCCAGTAAATTGTACAACATATCGCTGAATGGTTTTGGGTTGTAGGCGCGAACGTGCGGTTAAAACGTGTGATATATTTAGCGGGAAAAGCTCGCGTGGGAAAAAGATACCGGGATGAAACAGGGCAAAAGGTTGCGATGCTTGTGCTAGATGTCAGAACTTTGCACGTGACCAGACTCCGCGCAGATTTCTCCAAAAGAATCACCCAAAGCGTTATTCCTTTGACTTTCCATCCGGGGTTGAAAGAATTTAAATGAAAACAGCCTCTCAAATGCTACAAGTTAACTACCGCAAATGTAATTTCTTAGCATCACATTGACGCAAGTAGATTCTTCTTATTATAAAAAGATAATTGCTTCATTATATTTGACCAGAACAACTTCATTTATTGAATGTTAAAAATGAGTCTTTGAGTACCTATAAAAATTATTGATTCTTTCTGGAATTCACTCCACTCCCTATTCACTCTATTTTTTAAAACATATTATCTAAACATAATTTTATTATTGACATTTTTCAATCTTAATGAGTACTGCGTGTGACAGAATTTCAATCCATTGCAAAGTTTAATATTCCAAATCATTCAATGAACATTTCACTGAAAATGTTTTTTGATTTTTTTCTCTATTCAAAAGTTTTAACGATTTGCATTTAAAAGAACAGTGAAACTGATCTATTTTTCTACGTTTTTTCCAGTCCAAATGTGAATAATTCCAACTTCTGATTAAAAAAAAATTAAAAAACTATTTTACAGATTATCAGGAGATGGTTCACTAGATAGTTTGAGACGTCAAACTTTGAAGGCAGCTCAAACCTTGCCTCAAAGTATTCCACTGGCTTAAATAATTTTTTGACCTTCTATTCGTTCTTTTGAATGAATAATAAATAAATTGAAAAATATAAGAAGAACGTCCAATACATCATCTAAATTACAGTTATAAAAGTCTAGATTTGTAAAACTGAATCCTTGAGAACTTTCGACGTTAAATATTTTGCGACATAAGATTCTTCATAAAAATTCCTTCACAATTTTTCAAGTATTCATAATTCGATGTATTTCGAAAATATCCATCTACAATTCTATCATAGATCACTGACCTATTTTTCCAAGATTACTATTTTCGTTTTGGTTTCTGACCGACAAGTGAAATTGAATCATGACTTAAGAGCTTTTTTTAAGCAAAATAGAAACGATAATACGGTAAAATGTATAGGAACATTCTAGCAAATATTCATATGATCGATACATAAACTATTTAAAGTCCACAACGTTTTGCCGAATATTAGCAACTCGATAACAAGAAATCCGATAATCACCAGCATAACAGCGCAGAAGAAACTGAGAGTTGCAATTCTTTATCTGTTCACCATACCAAGGATTTTAACGAGATATGTGTTAGGAAAAATTTGTATTGAAAAAAAAAATTCGGTGAAAATCATACATAACCCAAATTTACTCATGTAACAAGATATAATAGGATGGCCTAAAACAATGGTTCCAGGTTGCTATTTCAGTCAGTTTGAAAATATAACAAATAAAATTAGAAGTACCTTTGGAACGAATATTTCAATCTACCGTTTTTGTAAAACGTATAATAATTGCAGTTTATCCATTTTCGTTGAAGAGAAAAAGTCAATGAATATAAATGATGCTCTACATTTGTATATGTGGACCAATAGCATTCGATAAAATATTCTTTGTCCTGGAATAAAGCAGCTGTTGATTGGCTCTCACACTTTGAGGTTATGTAGTTAGCGCTAGTGACAAAAGTAACTCAATTACTTAATAACCAAATCGAGTAGTATTTTCGTAATGTCATCGATCAGATGACATGATTGGCATTAGCTTCAATTCAACAGTCTACATCTTTTCAAAAGTTCACATTTTTCATTACATCCAATAACATGTACAATTTCTGAAATAGCTCCTGAACATCGAAAAGTCACACTACCGTTATTGGTGTTACGTTCAAAAGATGAAAGCTTGGTGCAGACGTTTATTTTATCCTATTTGTAACGAGGTAACAAAGTATGATGAAAGATTCAATTATATTGATAAAGGGGTAAAAACACTTTAATGTTAAAGTATTTTGTTATAGGGAATTTGTTACAGTGTACCTGAATTGAAGGTACTAAACAATATGATATGGCGAGTATTGTTGCGGCTTATGTAAAACTCTTGGAGTGCTTATACTCGAAGATAAAGGGCCTGTAACGATGTACTCTCTTAATTGCCTCAATGACAATCCTTTTACGAAGAAAGATTAAGGACTCTAGAGAAACTGGAGCATGCTGTGAAACAGGAAAAAGGAATATAAACCGTCGATATTATGTAATTTTAACTTCATTTCATTTTTGCAGCCGAATTGGCTACATAATGCTGAATTGAATGAGTTTTAATATCCATTTGTTGATATCGGGTTCGATTCTAGGAAAGCTTAAATGTTTTGGTATCAATGACAACGTGCATGTTGATGATCTGTTTACATTTCAGGCTCATTCAGAAATAACATGATCCAGGAGAAATGTCTGACCGTGTGCATTCGGAAACGTATGAATTCGTAAGTTTATTCAAATGAAGACAAGCTGTTTATCACCCCTTTGATTCATGTAATTTTTTTCGTATCAGGGAATAAAATTAACGATGGAAATATATTTCAATCAATATTTAAAAAAGTTAAATATTATTCAAAATTGAATAACCAATCAAAAAATCTTGTCCAGAATTCTCTCCCGGGAACGAAATAATTTATGAGGTTTATCTTTGGTACAATTTCTAGGATTCATTCCAAAAAATAGAATAAATATTGAATGAAAAATGTGATTTGATTATATAAAAATTTTACCCTCTCCAGAAGCAAAAATCACGATTTATCTTAGTGATGCTTTGGTTGTGCGTGTCCGAAGTATTTTTAAATTTAGATATTGTAAATTATTAATAACAACTGTAACGGTAAAAATAAAGTATGAACATTTCGGAAAAGTATTTTTGACACATAACAAATTATGAATAATTTATCCGGGGATCCATTTTTGTAAGATCTTTATAAAATAAAAATAAAATAAAATTGGTCTGTTATGGTGTGCTATAAAGTACTATTTCGCGACCCTCAGTTATTTCATTGATCGAGCCTTTTCATTGAAAGGTTGTTTTAAAAGCATTGACCCTGTTTTCAAAATCATATCTTTTTTTGGGGGATGGAGAGGGGGGAGGGTTACTTTTGTTACCGTCAAAAACACGTGTTCGCACAAATTAAGTTTACGATTCCGCGATTTATTTTTTATTTCCATCTCCTGGATTAATTTTTCGACAGGAAAGAGTGCTTTAAAAGTTTTGGCACACATACCACGTTACTTCGACTTTTGAACTTTACGCGACAATAATTGTTCCGCTTAGTTATTTCATTTATTTACCTAAACTCACACAGTGTTGTTCTGATTTGAGTGTCGCAGGTTTCACATTATATTTTACTGTGTCCATTAGAACTGTTGAAAAATACTTCAAACCCTGGTAAAACGGGGATCGCTGATTGTATCTAAATGAACGCAGACAAGGATACAGAAAAAAAGGCAAGATACGTCGTTTTCTACAGAAATACTCAATTTTCAGAACTATCTGGCAGCGTTAGTTGCGCAGAGCGTTCACATCACTTTGCGTCGCCAAACGCGATTCATGTATAATAAACAAGTTCGACCGAGCCAGAGGTGGATACCGCTGCGTTAATTTAAAACACGGTGAATGTAATCCGTCTGGAATATAATTTAGATAGAGATTATAATTTGATCAACGCCACATGTCTGTTATAAATTATCGTTAATCTCGTGTGCCGTGCAATTCGGATGGTTTCAAATAATTCACATTTCTATTTCCGTTGTGTTCTCAAAGCTGACAAATTGTTCCAAAAGCAAGATTTAAAATTAACTCGCTATAGTATTAGGCTCTCTGTAACCTTGTAATTAGAACGTAAAATCTACAGGGAACTCTGTGGATTTAATATGAACAACAGCTCGGGGGTTACCCTTTCACACGCGAAAATGATCAAAGCAATATTTGTGCGATATGTGTTTTCACACGGTAAAAACTTTTGATAAAATGTTTTTTTAATTTTCGCAGTCGCGTAAAATTTTGCGTAACAGGATGGGAAGTTAAAACAAAAAGCCAGCCTGGTATATGGATCATCGCGAAAACTCAGAAACAATGATTTTCAGAGATATAGATTTATTTCTATGTGTGTGTCTTGATACACATCAATTCATTTTCATCTGCGCTCCGAATGTTATCTTGATATTTATGTGTGAACACTCGCAACTTTCTACTCGGAAAGACGAAGCATTACCATATTCCGATTTAACCATTCGCCGACCCCCCTGACAATTCCTGAAACGGCGATACTTCGACAAAACTTGATCGCTCGATACGAGACCCGATGTGAATTCTAATCCAAGCGATATTCCACCACGGCATTATTTTGACATGTTATTTTGACGAATCGTTCCAACTTTCATGCCGTTCTCGCAGATTATTTACGGGCTACAAATATTTCACTACGTGCGGATCGCTCCGCGAATTATAAACCCTGACTATGCTCTGCAGATTTATTTTTACTTTCTAAGCTTTTGCAACTTGTGTTTGTTATTTGCCCTAGTTTAACAAACAAAACATCGCTGAACACAAATGGAAGGATACAAAAAAAATTGTTATTTCAGGGTGTACGCAGTGACCCAACATAACTCTCAACTTTTGTTACAAGGAAAGCTGTTGAGTAATATATTTTTCGATTTTCAAACATTTTGTTTACAATTTATGAAATTAAAGGAAAACATATCGAAATAGTGGGCAAGAAACTTATTGTGTTTTGTTATTTGTTTGGGATTGTGAGCCGAACGAATGTAAATTTAAACAATTCCGAGGTTTCGCTTATGATTACCCTACGTATAATAACTCTTGTTAAAGTCAAATCATGCTCCTAATGTTTCATAATTAGTGCCCTAATTATGAGAACAAAATTATAAATGTTTTTGCTTAATTTCATAAATTTTTAATCCAACGATTACAAACATCCAAATTCACATTAAAAATTTTGATTACAAAATTTTCTCACAAAACTTGTTTCATAATTACCAATAATTTTCATAATTTGTTTTTATAGTATCAATTTTTTACACTGAAATTAATATACGTAATAATGTTTCAATTTTAGGTATGAAAATGTAATTTCATTTCAGCATGATAACTGTCAGCGAACTTTTTTGTCACAGGTTATGTTGACAATCTGAAAGCTTGTTTAAGGAAAATCATCGGAGAGGATAATAAGCACCCTGGTAATACGAATGAATATTAAATAAACGATAGTAATAACAGAGGACAGGGAAGAAGCGGATGGGAGCTGACAGTGTTTCGTCCGCACTGATATCTCTTCGACCTCAGATTACAGGTTTTCGTGGCGGTTGTTAATAGCATGCTGTACAAACCGCGATAACGATCAGCGCCATTTGTCTGAAGTGTCCAAAGAATTTTTAACGAGCTTCAGCAGTCAACTAATTTGTTAACGCGTTTGGTCAAACTCCATTTTAATTTATCTTGAGCAAACGCAAAATTATTCTGCAAAACTGCTTTGTGATTTATTATGTATACGCCACCTTTTTTTTTCTCTCGTACCCCCCTCCCCCTTCCTTCCCCCATCTCAAAGTAGTTCTTACGATTACAGTCGCGATTACAAGGCTGTTGTTAAAAACTCATTTACTAGGAATCGAAGTTGAAACGGTCTTTCGCGAAAATCTTTCGCGAAAATTGCACTTCATTTGAATTTAAAATTTGATAATTCACATTGCGAACGGTTTTCGCGACAAATAAGCGAGAAGAATCACCATGCGTTAGTTGAAATGAAAACACTAAAATAAATAATGCTCGCTACATTATCGGGGGAAATTATATGAACGAAAATGAAGCACTTCATCGTTTTTGCATTTGGGTTAAGTGAAATCCATGTTCGACACTAATTTGCACTGAAGTCATTGCATTAAGTGAAATGGGTATTTGCAAAAACTTCGTCTCTCGTGCAAATTAAAACGTAATTTCGGAATAACAGATAAACATTTACAGTATTCCACTTTTATTGCATTATGTATCCGATGTTCAAGTTATTGCGTCGAATAACCTAAATTGCTGTAAATGAAAGGGCAACGAAAAAAAAAAAAATGTCATAAATAAATAACTACTCAGTTCCTAGCTAACTTTTTCACACAGATTAACGTACGTTGACATCGAGCCCAATCAATTTGTTGCACAGCGTCACATATTGTAAGTTATTTTTCATTTTTTTTCCACGAAAGGGTCATACGGCTTTTATTGAATTATCGTTTCACAGTGACAGACTCTAGAATCAATACGACAAAAAATAATTGTAATCAGTGAACTCGACTCTTTTGCATTTGAATTTTTGAAATTAACAAGCTGCTTTCGTTCTTTTTTTCTTCTCCCTTTGCCAAACGAGTTGCGTGTCTGCTTCGAAATGCTTCCTTCCGATCAGAATTAATCCCTTCACCTTAAAAATATAACAAAGTTTCAAACCAATTTGTGTGGCTTAAATTTTTTCATTTGCAGTTAATAGTTTGTTTGTAACGTTTTCAGATTACAAAACCGAATTGCCACTCCATTGTTTCTTTTTTTTTCGTTTCGCTCTTTTTTTACTTCTGTCATCATTATGCCATACATATTGATTGAGACACGCATGCAATTCGCTGCACACATTACATCCGGATGTCGCTATCCATCGTAAAAGTTTTTTCTCCTAATTCTTTTTTTTTTTTCTATCGCCATCGTCAAACAAAACTCTTTCTAAAGTATCTCCATTGGAGCCTTATGTTAGCTCAATTTTCTCGCATATCGATGGTAACACTCAAGACCGCAGAGGTGAACGCGCATACATAATTCATTTGAACGATGCAGCAAGCAAATGGACTAATATCAATGCAGCGAAGCCCATTTCAACGCCATAATCTTTTACAGTCCAATATTTATTTCTCATGCATATCATTCGGATTTCACGACTCCAACCTGATGCACCCGAGCAGCTGTGCTTTATACCAAACGCTAGGCGAAGAAAAATAAGAGGAGCCGGCGGTGTGTGCTCGCCGCCGAAATCACGCGCAACGGTCAAAATTGAATTCGATTCTGAACAATATAAATCTACGAGGGGCCGCCGTGTATCGTTACATTTCCGGGGTTAGAAGCTACATTCGGGTTGAGTATGTTTGGAAAGAAGGCGAAAGGGGAGGCGCACAAACGTGCTCGGATATGGATGGCAGGCACGTGTTGTCCTTTGCCACGAAATCCCGGGCCCGGAGTTGCGCTCGACTGATTTACAGCTCTCGCTCTGTACGTAAGGCGCTGTTTCACGTTGGTCCGCTCTTGTAGGTGCCAATCGAAAGTTTTATCAAAGTGACGCCTTCCCGAGCAACTTTTAACACTGACGTGTTGCGCGTGTACGTGTGCCGGCATAGGGGACAATGTTTAAATTACCTACGCGAGGGGCAAAACTTGCACGAGAGCCTGCCGATGGAAATTTCGCTCAATTTTTAACGTCGAATCAAATTTAAAAGATTAAGTATTTAATTAAAGCCTTTTTGCGGATACCAGTTGAGAGATTTATTGAAATTTCGAATTAACCGTGGAAAAAGTAAGTTTTAATTTGTAAAGAGGCGAAAGGAGGATGAAAATAAACGAATCATTCGGCTCGTTTTGAGAACGGTTGGAGCAAAATTTTTGCAAAGTAAAAAGATCAATTCGTTGAATATAAAAAAAGGCATGAAATTCGCAGCGGGATGCAAGTTGTACATAGCGACGCAAATATATGAGCAAAAAAAGATAATCCGAGTGACCTTTGGTCCATCAAGTAAAAATAGCGCCGCTGGTCTGGCTCATTACAGCTTTTATTTTGCTCTGAAATAGAGAGATGAAAATAAACACCGATATTAAGGTAAAAAAAATTTTCTTTTTCGGTGCGGTTCAAAATGTTCGGCTGATTCACCGAATGCGAAAGTTCAAGGGAATGTTTGAATCATTTTATTTATATCCGCGACTTCGGTTTGGGTTACGCTTATCTGTATATAACGATTAAAATTTAATAACGAAAATGTCAATGAGAAACTGGGACACGCTCCGCAAAACTTGTTTGTGTTCACTTAACGTATGCGGTAACTTTTTATAAGCAGCAGATAAATATGTCATACGTGAGTACTACATTGCAATTGTCCTCTCGTATGTTAGTTTAGTGTATATGTTGTGGATTTTAGTGAAAAAGCTTCGTGGTATTGTGATTTCAAAAAATAATGGCCGCATCTCGAATGGCGGAGGGCTGAAAGTAGTAGATTGATATTGCGAAGCGATTGATTTCCACGGCTACGTGTCGTGCTTGAAACTTTCCAGTTCCTTTCTATCCCGAGTTACTTACGTCGCATGGCAAAGTAAAAACAACAGTAAATTAATTCTACCTCTAATTAATTTAAAGCCAAATATACTGTAAATTACTTTAACACAATTCAACGTCGCTTCTATACAACAATTTATCAGATTTAGCTTCTTTGATATTTAATTTCTAATTTGAAAAATGTTTATTTTTGAAAACGAACGAATTACTGAATTAATCAATTACCAAATTGCTGTTAGTTTTTTTTTCTTCAATCTAATCAGTTTTGTCATTAATTTTCAGATCGCGTACTAATCATCCCTTTTTTTTGTCTATCATTACCACGCCATCATTTCCAATCACATACTGTAATGAAGGGCGACAGATTAAAGTCCAGTGTTCGCTGACCTGCCGTTTCGATTATCAGGATAACAACTTGTCGCATTGTTTTATCAGAACGACCAAATGAAAAAAGGATTGATTTTTGTTTGTATGTTTGTCTCCGTTCATAAATGAATGATGGTCCATATTTCAAAGATCTAACGACCATAAATATAAAAAATTACTCTGCATACTGTGGAAAGTTTATGCAAAGCATCAGTCTTGGGTTTTTTGAATTATTCAAATTCAGAATTCAACCTTAGAGATGACGAGCCCGTATTGTTGAACAATAAACGATTATTGATTATTGACGTGACATCCGATCGACACGTCACAGGAATTATCATGACAGACACTGCAACATAATTGTGCAAAACTTGAGCGACTCGACATGATTCAATATGTATAGGAAATTTATCCTATCAAAAAAATATAATTCGAATCAAGTGAGTTACTAGTTTCCCGGTTTTAATTAGAATTTCTGTTTTGGGAATTTGTTAATCTTTGAATGTTATAAATTTAGAACCTCAACTTCGATATTTCATCCAGTTTTTTTTATCAACGTACCATTTTATTTCCGGCACTTATTTGTAAATTCTTTTTTCTTCCAATTCATCTTCCAATACCTAATTTATTTAGTTTGATTTTTTCTTCTTTTTTCCCTCAAAATTTGTTTTTTTTTTTTCCTGAAATTTCAGAAATACAATTATTGACGTTTCAGGTAACTCCAGAGTGAACAACATGTCACGCCACATTTTCGTCTGATTTATTTTAGTTTGTGATAATAAATTTCGGTTAATAATAATCAAGTTTAGATCCGGTGTCAAAATGGTCGCTGATGTATTACAAAGAGCAAAAAACTCTTTTGCCAAAATTATTATTAATTTTATCATCTTGCAAAATTTTATTTTTAGAATTGAATATCGATTTGAAAAACGTATAACAATAAAAAGAAAACGTGTGAAAAACAAGCGGACATAGTTTTGTCATAATTTTTATTTTCATTTTGCGAAAAAAATGGAAACATTAAAATCTAAAAAAAAAGTGCAAAAAATATTCTCTGGCAAATGTCTGAAAATGAAACATTTTATTCGAAATGGAAATTAAAAAAAAAAAAAACAATAATTAGAATGACTTATTTTCGCTCATTACTGTAAATAAAACACTCATCATTTCTATTTGGATCAAAAAAATTTGTTCTTTTGTAACGTTTTTTTTAATTTCATGGCTATAAAACGTTTCCAAAAAGTTTCAAAAAGTTGGTTATGTCACTAACGTCAGTCGTTTATCGAGTCAAGTCAATTTAGAGTCAATAAGAGTCTCGCGAGGTAAGTTTACAAATTGTTTTTAAATAATTTTGAATGTGGGACAAAAGTCATCTGAATTTGAAACTATTTTTTTTGCAGCGCGGTTACAGTGAAAAATAACACGTCAAAATGGTGTTAATAGAAATGGGGAATATCGATGCTTTGTAGTTTGGTTCGTCAAAGAGCGACCTGAACAAGCTTCCACCCTTTCATCAAATTTTTGTAATTTCAAAAATCCGTTCCAACTTCTTGGAAGAAAGTCAAGAAAGAGCCAAAAATATCTATTTCATCTCTAACACAAAGCCAAGAAAGTGTTCATTAGAAACACGCAATCATTTAGCCGACGTTTGTTTGAACATTATGCGAACAGTAATTGCATCAAAACTAACGACTCTCACATGCCGCCGGCGGTAAATATACGAGAAGTGAAAATACTTTACCTATCCACTATTTTTATTCCACATACTCACATTTGACTGTTAAGACGCAAACTACATCAGACTCGGGCAACTGTAACGTTTTAACGAGAAACAGTTTTGCACTCAGATTTTCATGGTTATTGTTCAGACTTTAATTCTTAGCAAAAAGCGTAAGAACGATTCTTAAAAAAAAATCTTCGAGAAAATTTCTTTATGCTTCGATGATAAGAGTCTTTCTAACTAAGAAGTTCATGCGAAAGGAAGAAAAAAAAGGAATGCTCACTATTTTTCAGTTCAAATTGAACTGAAAATAGTTAAATCGAGTTAAGAACCTCGTCAGGGGAAGAAATTGATACAGAATGAATAATTGTGGGAAGTGTTTTGGTATGATGAAAAAAATTTTATTGAAAAAAAAAAAAATTAAATTCAAGTACAAACAAAATACAACTAAAATACTCTTCAATTACAAAAGGGAATTTTTTAAATTGCATCCGAGATAATATTTCTCTGGGAATTTAATTTTAATAATCGTCTGAAGAACTCGTGTTGAATTGTGCTCCGAAAACACGAACGTTCGATCGCAATGAGTTTAACAATAAAACGATCGGTTAGTAGGTTGTAAAATTGAATGCAAACTTGAGAATCTTTCAAAACGATGCTCATTACCGATTCATCCCATCATTTATATAATCATTGTGTGTTAGATTTTTAATAATAAACCTACCCTAAACTTGGTGCAACGAGTAACAAATTATTCACACGGTAAACTTTTCATCGAGTGGCACTGAGTGACAAAAACGATTAATATCTCATCTTCTATTCTAATGAGGAGCAATTTAAAAGATGAACGAACAAACCAACAGGAAACTCAAGACTAACAAGAAATCACTTACCGGTGTTTTGTTTTCATCGTTATCAATTTTTTTCTCTCATTACAGTCGGGGTCGCGAGGGCAATTTTTAATGCCTCGATTTCAGTTTAATCAATTGTTATTGTAGTTTGATAAATTTATTTATAAAATAAAATTTGCAAAACATTTCCGTGGCCAAAAAGCAAAACCGTGTGAGAATGGAATATAAATAAGATGCGAAACTGCGGATTTTATATTTTACTGTAACGTTGATCTTTTTAATGGCAAGTTGTTTTTCTTTGTTTTTTTAACAGAAAGATTAATTAAGAGGCTTTTCGAAGTATTTTTAATAGTAATTATAATCTGAAAAATAATTCTATTTCAGTATTTGTGATTTGGTTTTTAAAATTGTGCAGCTGAAGATGTTTTGCAAATTTAATTGAGAAATATATCAATTATTTATAATTCTATATCTATGTATCATGATAGTACGTTAGATATGAATAGCTTATTCGTTTTTATACACAGGGTATATGTCGAAATAATATACTTTTCTATACCACTAAAATCTAGAAGCAAAACCAAATAAAAATCGGTTAATTTTATGGAATATGGTTTAGTGGTTCGAAAGATATGGCGAAATGAAAAATTGACAGGGCTCAAATTTTGACAGCGAGTTAAGAACGTCGTCCTGAATGCCCTCGAACAAGAAACAAGATGGTCAGTTGTGCGGAAGTTACTCCAAAACCAATTTTTAAAAAAGGAAAATGTCAATTTTCAATTAACATTTAGCCATGTTCCATATAAGATTTGATTAATTTTTATTACTTTTTCACTTTTACGTTAATTTTATAGGTTAGGTGTCATGTCAATACATTTTGTTTACTTCGTGACAGGACCATTGTTGCACTACACAATTTCCTGTAAAATTATTTTGTTTTGCAATATCTTTTGAACCTCTTAAACAAATTCGATAAAATCACAATGTTATTGTTTGATTCTTGACTTTCTTTTTTCCAGGGAAAACCCAACAATGCATTACAATATATTTTAAGCTAAAAACCTGTACATTGGAATTAACGATCGATAATTCATCAGAAGTTTTATGTTTATTTTATATTTTTCATATTCTTCTATACAAACAAACAAATTTTTATGTGATAAATGTGTGTAGAGAAAAATTAATCAAAAAGCCAAACCGTAAACTAAAGACTCGACAAAGTTTCTACTATAAACAAAATATTGTGAAAATTTCCCCGGGAATACTCCGAAATCTACCATTTGTTAAATAGAATTGAAGAAAAATGAATTTTTTTACATATAATTTGTGCCATGACTTAGACATTTACGATATAACTTTTTTTTTCTCTGGATGTAAAGAGAATGATCATTTACTTTCAATCCGATAAACCATAAAATGGTCATAAGATGTGCAGTGTAATTTATATTTACATTCAATTACATTAAATTAACAAAACTGACAAAAATTAGTTATTATGAAAACTAAAGTTCATATCAAAGATGGGTTTTTTGGTTTATCTCAAAACCAAATATAATTTTGCCTATTCAAAGCACGTAAATTTTGTCGCAATATTTTTATATCAACAACAATGTGTTTGTACACATTTTTTTCTATACACGTTATTAATTCTATTTTTTCTAATAATTTTTTGAATAACATCCATTATTCATTGACTCTCATTACTCAACAACATAATTTATGAATCAAGTTCCAAAGGATGCGAAATTTGTCATGCAACAAATACCTTGCTCGCGCATCTTTATTAGAGAATGAGAATGAGGGTCTTACGAGACGGGCTTCGCAGCCACACATGCACCGACGCCCGGCTCTGTTTTACGTTGCGATTCCACGAATATCCGACGCTGGCTCGCGCGCTGCATCGTGTGCAGGAAAACCACCTGCTCACTTCTAGTTTGCTTCTACGAGACAAGATCAGGATAGGCAGGGATAGCGAGGAATCGTTAATTCACTTTACCACGTGCCACAAACTCAATTAACGTCGAGCTTGACGATCAGAATGATCGTCGACCTCAATAGATTATGCTCCCTCCCGAGCCCGCCCCTATAACTCACTTTTACCAAGTATTTTTATCCTATTTTGTAATTTCATTTGTTGCATTTTCAAATTCAATTTTTAACTACAAGAGCCTCCAGCATAATGCGCGAAATTAGTTTCCTGTTCTGCGTCATTGCAAGCTTGTTCGTCTTGTAAAAAATTATCTCGCGAAATTTGCTGTCGAAAAAGAAGTGACGTTGGAAGTGAATATAACAAATTCGATCTTGAAATTCAGTTACGTTGTTTATCGTTGGCAGTTGCATCCAATTAATTATTATGAGAAATAGATACGTTGGCGGAGTTACAAATTCCGTGTTGTCGCTCATGCTGAGGCGCTGAAACAGTCGTCATGATTGTGAGTGATGGACCCCATGCAACCTGTCGGTTTTCAACGATGATGCCAGGTACAAAATTATGATACATACGCGATCGGTCCAAGTTCCCCGCCGATGGCATTATCACTGCTCTCTAAATTCGAAAGAGTGAAATTTTTTCAAAAAAGTGCATATACACTCTTTCGAAGTTATAGTTCTTGCTCTCTTTGAAAGAGAG
>JAAMPD010000446.1:0-51842 GCA_025266255.1 Trissolcus basalis | reverse complement strand
ATATTATATAATATACGTACATATACGTATAATATACGTATATTAGTGGGACTTATATCCCTAAAATCTCTCTTATACCTTATACGTATATTATATATATATTATATGTATATGTTCTATTGGGGATATATTCGTACGAAAACATATTTCGCATTGGAAATTCTGATGCAAATTTGCTCTCTCTCGCTCTCGTGCCCCTAAGCATGCACCGAAAAATCCAATTTATTGCACAATCATTTTTAGGAATAGTATAGTGACGTGAATTGATTTGCAGGATTTCGGACAAGCACGAAACACATTGCAGGCGAGAGAGCTATATAAAACTGTCATCGCAACACGCATTCGTTCACGCAGAGGCCTTGATATTGGAACTGGCGAGTTAACACAGCTCGCAAGTGTAACAAAGAAAGTTCATCAATCCCGTGATTGGTTTCCTCATTTGCGATAACATGCGACTGCGGCCGACTATGTGTTCATGGAATTATCATGTACTCTATAAATAGTGTCGGTACATGCTCACCCACCGGACCATGGTGTGACCCTACGTCGTCAACATGACTGATGACCGACGTTACGATTTGTCAATAACAATTATCTCGGCCGTAACTGCCGTCAGAAGCTGCAACTGATGGCAACATCGATTGTTCGCACTGGCGTGCGCCGTTACCAAATTCGGTCCCGAGCTATGTGCTTTCATCCACCATCCCCTTCGTCAGGCGGACACCACTCAAAAATCTGCCGACAACAGACTTTAACACCGCATTACCCCCCATTATATACTGTTCCACCAGTTATGCGCCATTTTTTATTCATCACAGTACATCTTTGGTAACCCTTAACGAAAATCCGTCACTCCAAGTGAACAAAAAACAATTGACTGCGAAATGAATTTTCATTCGTTTGTTTGCTCGCTTTTTCTTTTTAATTTTATTCTAAATCCTTTTATGTGAATGAATTAAATTTGTGATATTAATTTTGCAGTAATAGATTAAACGAAATAATTTTTAATTGTTAAAATTCATTCTGAAATTCAGAGCCTGTTATTAAATTTCACTTAAAATAATATATTCAATTAAACAATGTGAAATTGTAAGAGAACTTAATAATTAGGTTATTGTATTGAAAAATTTTGTTGCTGTAGTTTACTAAGTTTCCAAATTTTTTGATGTGCATTCATTTTATTTTATTATGAAAAAAAAAATAAAAGGAATGAATAAATTGTATGCAAAATAAAAGGGAACTTGATAATTAGATTATTCGGTTGAAAAATGTTTTGTTGAAGTTGATAAAATTTTCAAATTTCTCGGTGATGTTCATTTAATTTCATTATTTAAAACATGTCATACATAAAAAATTAGTGAATCAATTGTTAAATCGTTTTGTTAAAAGTTTAATGCTCTGTCACAATTAATTGACTCTTAATTTCGAGTTTGTACATTTTTTTTATTATATATATATATTTTTTTTTGTTTAAGTTTATGAATCAACTTTTGTTTCTATTTGAAAATGGATATTTTATTTATTTCTTACAGAATTTCTTGCAGAAGTATTTTGATCGGGTTATTTTTCATGGAGCAAGACACACCCCACGTTTATCAAATAGTTTTCACCCTTCAGATTTTCTTATTGCCTTCATCACGAGATGACCCAATCATCATCTTTCAATTTTTCCCATTACTCATCCACTCAAATGAGCGGCTTCATCGCGGGTCTTCAACGATACACAATTTGACTATCGTAATAGACGTCGGTCCAATTGTCTCGTTCGAATAAGCGAAATAAATGGTGCGTCAGTGTCTTTATCCGATCGACGAAGAGAATATGCTATTTTTAAATATAAATGCAACATGGAAAATCAAAGACAACTATACGTTCGAGCAATTACTCACGTTCCGTTGGATCACAACCGGAAATTCGATTCCATTACTGACACTACTTTCGATTCGAGTGACAATCCCGAAGCCGTGTGTTTCATTCAAGAAAGAGGTGAACGAAAAAGCGAGAAAAAAAACAGCAGCGATCTCACATGGTGTAACTCAAATAAAAAGTCAAATTTCCAAACGGGAGATTTTATTTTTCACAAATTATTGTTCTGTATTGATGTGAGTAAAGTAACTGTCAACTGATGGTAAAAAATAAATAATTTTTTTATTCTGTTGTTGTCCATCGTGTTTGACGTATTTTAGATGGTCGCGTCTTTTTAATGACCTAACAATAACACGACCATTCTTATGTTAATTACACAACGCTGCTTATTTGATTAACGAATAATTTCGAATGAATGAACTCTGATTGGTACTAGTCAGTCGCTAGCGAAAGAAGTAATTAGGATTTGGCAAAACGGCGCCTCGCCAATTAACATATCTTCGCATCAAGCCGAACTGCTGCATAAAATTTTTGAAACCGACGCTGATTAAACGACATGCGCCAGTTAAACGTGGTCATAAACAATAATCCAGTACAAACAATCTACAACGTCTGGACGTGTAATCGACGACAACGATTTTGAGAACCTTATAAAATGGTGTTCTATATTTTTCTGAGAAAGTTAGTATTATTATCTAGAGATTGCTCTCAGAAAGGTCTCCTTAGTGCGATACTTAATTTGCGCGAAAGCCCTACGAACGATTTCATTAACGTTTTTAATAGTGGCGGTCAAACTCCTTAGCTTCAACTTACTCCACATCTTTGATTCGCTGAAAGCATTTTACCCAAGGTCTTTCAGAATATATAATTAGTTACTTCAATTATTAGCGCGACATTTTTATGAATTCAGCTACCATAAACTAATTAAGGAAACATATTATTTTGATATTTTACAAAATCGCAAAAGTAATTTGTGAAATCATTCCTAATTAATTTTCTTTGTTATCATCGAAAAAGTATATTTTGGATAGTTTTTTTGTCATTAAGTTTTATCTAGAAAGTATTTCTTTACGGAGAAAATTTTTAATATCAAATTTCAATATCTGTAAATACTTAAATTAAACATTCAACCGATACCTCCAATTATTACATTTCTACCGTGAATGATAATTTCATTAAATTTAGTTAATTATAATGGAATATGAGACTTTTTTATATTCGAAATATTTTTTGTCATATATTGAATTTCACTACAGTTCTAAGTAATTTCAATTGAAATCTTATAATTCCATTTTAATTGAAACCTGTCCTAGTTTTCAGATTTTTGAACCCGTGTTGCAAATATGTCGAATGGAATATACTTTTTGCGAAAACAATATTTAATGGTTTTAGAAATGATTGATAAACATTTGCTACATTGCGCCATTCTGAATCCAACGTTTAATGCATTCCATAATTACTGCTAAAATATAATGACTAATTATTCCAGACGAATTATTATAATCGAAGGAAATTACATTCAATGTAATAATTCATGCGGTTTTCTCTCACCCCATCTTGTAGATGTGTTAACCGCAAACTGATCTATACAGTTGAGGTGTAATCATTCACCTCAAATTTCAAGAAGAAATTTTAATGTTCAATGATGATTGCACTTTTGCAAAGGTCACGACAGGTTTAGTAGTGTCTAAACTCTCTCACGTTGGATTAATGAGAAACCCCAAAATTCCAATCAATTCAAATTCTTTCGCATCTCTTGCATTGACGAGTCATGCATAACCTCGACACATTCAAATTGATATCCAACCGCAAACCGGTTCGTCTTGAAAATATTTTTTTTTACTTTTTAACGTTAAAGAATATTTAGATGTCGCTTCCCTAAAAATGCCCCCAGGGCACCTCCGTTCCCAATGTGAATGATATTGCAAATGGAATCGGTACAGCTAATAATTACCCTTCTCCCAGATTCGCTCTGGCAATTTCACGCGTGGGCAGTTCGTGCTTCAATTTCGTTCCCGTTCGCCTTCTCGCGTTTGAATTCTTCCATTCTGAAAAGCGCTTCGAACGAGAAAAGGTAGCCGCAGGGCAAAATCCGAAGGATATAATTTTCGTGGCGTACGCATGCAATTGTTCTTCTATTGGTAGAATTAACACTTTGCAGTTATGCTTACTTTGCACGTCACATTCATCAATACAACTTTTATTTAATCCTTTTAGCATAAAAATTTAATTCACAAAAAAAAAGAGCCGAACACTCATTGTGTTTATTGCAGATTAAATATATTATTGTACAGATGAAATTCATTGGGGGTTTCGCATTAGTCAAACAAGTTTACGATTTGTTTGGTTTATGAATTTTGTACTGCTGACGTCGGCATGATTTTAAGTGTACTCTGAAACAAAAAAGGTTGTTCAAAAGTTTGATTTTAATTTTAAAGATAGTGACGAGCAAATTAGCTAGGTACAATTAAAGCTTGTCTGCAAATTATGCACAGGATGAAAGTATAAAAACGACTAGTTTTGTTGACGGTTTGTAAAAGTCCTTTTTTTCCGTCTAAATCGAAAATAAATTTCCGAGATACGAGTCTGGATTTCCACGTTGAGTTAATTGGAGAACGTAAAATTGTGACTTCGTCGAGCACTTTTTTTACTCGCGTTCTTTACTTGACGAGCTCTCTAAAACCGTCAACTCAACGAATGTGCGATTCAAAAAATAGTTGAATAGCAGAGTTTGTTTTATTTTTTCCGTGCTTATAGCTACCAACGTAATTTCATAACCAAGCAAGCTTCATACATCATCGCTGTATGGCATGTACATATATACAAGTTGTTTATATCGATCTAATACTTACAAGTGTATTTAACAATGTGGAAAATAAAAAAAAGAATATATATAATACCGTATTTCAACACAGTTAATAATAAAGTAATAAATTTTTCAAATTTGTGGCTGAAAATTTTTTGCCCAAACATGTTTTTGTAACATATTTTAGGAAATATTCACAAATTTATCCAAAAGTGATTCAAAACGTTATCCAACCTAAAAATAAGTTCTCGAGATTGCGTTATATATACCATACTTTCAACTTGTTTATGAAAGCAACTCTTTTAATTACAACGTTCGTTATTCTAACGCTTAAGAAATTTAACGCTCTAGATTGTGCGGATTTCATGAAAGTTTTGGCCCTGTGGAGTAATTATTACTAAATCTGATTACAGCGGTCTAATTATTTATCTTTACTCAATCTCAAAATTGCTCTATTTATCATTATAAATATGTAAAAATATTTAACTTGAAAAGGTACATTTAAGGTTGGTGCATCAATATTTGATAAAGCTCACCCACCGGTGGCAAACCAGAAAATAAACAAATGATTTATGCAAACATTAATGAAAAAACAATATTTATTAAAAAGTATTTTGTTTTATTAAAAAAATTATAAAAAGATTGTGAAAAGAAAGGTCGAATTTTTTTCATCGGCTCACAATTTAAAACGTATCTAATAAAACAATTCGAAAATGTTAAACTGTAGAGAAACTGTCAGTTTTCGCATTAAGACCAATTGAAACTATACCCCAAGAGGTATTCAAACAACTTGCCATTAATGAGAACGTTATCATATCGTTCTCTTTAATTATTTTAGTTCCGAACTACAATATGCCATGTTTAGCGCCACAGAGCACAGAAATCGTTGTTATAAGCTCTAACAACTTGTTTAATCTATCCTACACTGAATTTCAAATTGACTATTAATCAAGATTTGCGGTTGCGTTTCGAACTGCGTCCAAAAGTGAGATGCTGGAGTGCAGATTTTGATTAAATTTTGCTCTTTTTCCATTTTTACTTCTGATATCAATAATTCATCAAAATTTATTAAAAACTTCGGATTCGGAGCTTTTAAATTATATTGAAAAAAAAGTTGAGAAACAACAATATTAGAATTGCATGTATTGGAAAAGATGAATTAAAATGAAAGGATTTCTAAATTTATGTAATGATCTTTCAGAAAATTTTCCAATTATTTCACTGATTTAATAAGATGACTAATAATATTAAATTTTTTCATTGCATTATTCAGATAAAGAAATGAACGTAAATAGAAAACCATTAAAGTTACAGATTTTATCGATTGACTTTATCAATTTACGGACAGTTTTCCCAAACAACTGCGATAAAAATCGAATCAATCAGTACAATTATAATGTTCAAACATATCAAAATGATTTTATGCAAAAACTTTATTTATAACTTGAAGTAAAAGTTGCATGCAGTACAGAAATAAAAGTGGCTCGCATGGGCATCATAAAATGCACACTGAAGAGCAATAATAACTTTCTTGTCAAAAAAGTTTAGTAGTGTTTCATCGCCTATTTCAATGGTTATCAGAGTAAATAATCCGCCCTAGAGTGATGAAGCTAGTCGTAAAATGTTACTAATAAAAATGAAAACTAAGATCCCAAACTATTCTAAGGTAATTCCAAATTTTGCATTAATAAATTTGCACAAGTATCGGAGTACCACTTACATCCCAGCAAATCACAAGTTTATGGTAATATCAATAAATAATATAATCCGCCAACAAGAAACGAACTCGATTTCATAGTTCCGAAAATCCTAAAATTATTCAAAATAATCAATTATTTTCCAGTTTATTTTCAATGAAGAAAATGTAGATTTTGAAACATGGAAAACGCTGTCATCAATCACCCCTGATCTTTCGCTTTTCGTTTCACGCTAACTGCTGTTACTGTCGGTAGTTAAAACATTAGGTGACAAATGATACGCCAGCAATTATGACAGGTTGGGACGCGCAAAGACGCGATCAATGCGACGCAAAAAATTTGTACCGACTGAATAAAAAGCCGCTCAATTTTTTGCTCAACCTGTAATTAAACATTCAATTTTTAATGAAAAACTTTTATAAACAACATTCTTAACAAACAAAAATAAATAATTCCACTGTGGTGGAATAAAAAAAAATATTTTTTTGGATTAAAACCAAACTGGAGGAAAAAATGCGCGATCCGAATTTTTGTCATGATTCGTATCTTTTGTTGTGCTTGATTCCGTGGCTCGTGCGCGACGTGCAATGACATGAAACTGCAGCATCATCGAAACCGCAGATACTCGGGCGGACGCTTTGCAGCGCGACGATTCCAAAGCATCACCGGGACAATGATGGGCAAACGAGTTGTCGCAGTCGATTGGTTGCGCATGAAATTGTGTTGATAATTTTGCTGCCCTTGCATACATGCACATTTGACATTCCGACCGGACCGTTTATTTTTTCCACGTCAAACGGTTTTCCCGAAGAGCTGAATTAATTTGGCCAGCAGTTGAACGTAACTCCAAAACAAACACCAACGTTCCTACTCGTTGTAACGAAATAAATCTGAACCGCAACTTGACGACAGAAAAGAAATGTCGGTTGAAACGAAAATGAAAACAGTCGAGTCGTGTGTAGTAGCGTTGACTTTTTTTTCATCGTTGAAAAATGTTGAATAAAATATACAACTTTCAAGTTGATAGAATTTTTTTGCAATTAACATTGATTTTATTGCGTTGTGCAAAGCTCGGCATCGTATTCGCGTTAAAAGGGAATTCTCTTTTTTTTTATGCCGCCGTTGGCAATTATTTACGAGCGGCTCGACTAAACAGACGATAATGCATACGTATCAATGGCATTCAAGATCAATAGGTGTACATAAAGTTGACTACCACGCTTGCCGGGCGCTGAATGAATGGTCTGTTGACACAGTGCGCCGATCGATTTGACAATGTATCTACCGGAGTTACTTCCTGGCTTGCTTGGATTTCAAATGAGAAGAGTTTGCACTGCACTTGATCTACCTGACCCCGGTATGCATCATTCGATCATTCTCTGATTGCCGCATACTCGTCCCGATTTCATCGTCGATTGTCGACAAATTCTTTCGACGTTATCATCCTTCTGTTTTGTGTCATATACCTTTTCCACAAAAGCGTGTCAATAAACATCGCATATACGCTCAAGTTTTATCTTCCTCTCGTTGCCTTCGGTCTCTCTCGTGCACTTTATTTACTCTTTTCTTCATCATCGAGATCCAACCTCTATGTACAAACAAATTCCACTGACACGATTGATTTGTCACCGGATTGAAAAACGTCGATTAATTGAAAAAAAAGGCGAAATGAAAGTGTGGCGATTGTGTTCCGAACAACAAGAGTTATTAAAGTCGCTAAAATATGAAGATGACGATCGCAGTTCGTTTGCAAATCGTTCACAACTTCGACGTTTTTCATTTTTCTGATAATCTGAAAGAAAAAAAAACTAACGGCTGGAATTGAAAATCATGATGACGTTTGCTAAATATTTTTTTTTATGTTTTTTTTTCTTTTTTTTTTTTGACACAGAGAGACATATATTTTAAATGATCAACCTCTGATGATGTTGTTTGCAATTTAACGCGTTTCATTCGGCGCTTGACTGTACACACTCTGTTCGAAATTGTCATTTCCAATGAAAATCGCTGTTATACTTTATTGCGTCCAATGAAATGTTTCTGTAAGTCTGCTTCCAGTCTTCAAACAAAATCCTCATCGAAATTACATTTCGCTCTTATTATACCAAATGGGTATGTTTTTTAACTGATATTATTTTTTCCAAATAACATTTGAAATCCAGTGACAATATAGAGCTTTTCACAATACGATACAAGATTATAGGTTTTTGGCTTATTTTTAAAAAATTCACCTAATTTAAGCGTTCTTGAACAGAATATATTATTTTGAAAAAATTTGATGGATTTTAACATAATTGCAATTTTTATAAATGTTAAATTCATTTTTGTAGTTTATGTTTTACTTTGAAACAACTGAATATTAAGAATAAATTAATAATATAGTTTGACAGGAATTTCAAATTGTTTTGATCAAAGCATAAATCTCAGAGATCAGTATCACATCAAAACAGAATAGTTCTACTAATTTTATTAGCTTGCTAATAATTATGTCTGTTATATGAACAATTTAAAACGAGAATCTGTGCTCATTATTCAATTAATCATGATATAACTAAAACTAATTTCACTGTCCACTGAACTGAAAATTTTTTTCGCAATTTTTCATAGAGGAAAAACTCTCAGCGACATTATGGCACGACTGAACGTCTAATTCAAACATTAGGATAAATTATATATTTCCTTTCTGTGGCAATTGTGTACTATTTTTATTAGCTTGTTTTCTATACATCATTCAATTTGATTGTCATTCATTTATTAATGCAAAAAGTACAATAGAAATTTTTTGACTCGCAAACCTAATAAAAAGTGAAACATAACGGTTGATTTAACGATTATGATTTTATACATGATTTGAACTTTGAATTTCAAACTTGAAACGCTTAAAGTTGAAAATGACTGAAATTGAGGGAAATCCCGGAAGATCATGAGAAGTGCTTAAAATTAATTTGAAATTTAAACCAGAGACGACGCTGTCGAACGCTTGGGAGACTGATTAAGGCCGAATTTGAACAAAATTAGCGGCGGATAGGAGCATCGGTGGTTCGCAAAGGATTCTATCGTTATGAATTTAATTTTCATACAAACAACCTCGACGATGCAGCCGTACCGCCGCCTAACACTCGACGAGTTGAGCGTTACGTGTGCCAATGCGAATGGGGTAGGTACTTAGAGCAAAACAAGAGACGACGGCAATTCTCGAGAACCGTAGGTACCCGGCCGGTTACCCATAATCCAATAAGAACGGGAGACGCAGACGAAATTTAATATTCAACGCCATCAAAAGTCGCCCAGATTGTTTCGAGCTGGTTATAACTCGGGTCTCGGCTCGCGCGAACGATTGAAGGCCTCTCGCGTTTGCCGGCCGATGGGACGTCTCGTGTCTTTCGCTCACGTAAATTTCAGAAATTACATTCACACATGCCTCTGTTATTCAGATTTATCCAGACATTTCCGTCCCCTTGCTGTTCGTAAAAATAAAAATCCAGCCAAAAAAGCAAGACATATTTTCTACCCACACCTTTATTCATTTCGCAATTTAAAAATATTAAAATAAATAATTGTAATATGTAAACTTGAAAATAAAATTCGTGCTATAAAAAATATCGATGAAAAATTGGGAAAAAATTGTTTTCAATTTTTGATTCAGTTAGAAATGAATAGGCGTGATTAAAATTGTAAACAAATCAAAGACTTCAATTAAGAAGTGCGAAAAATTTAAAAGGAAGGCGCAAATCCTTGCGTTGTAAATGTCTACTCTATTATTAAACTAAGGTGAAATTTATTCAACGCCTCTTAATTAACACGAGTTAACTGCACGTTGTTCAGCGCCTTATGACAATATATTTAAATATATAGCGTTGGAATCACACGTGCAGCATAGCTGTGCGACAGTCATAAGGGGTCATCTCGCCCCTCGGGGAACGTTTTAAGTCATTGTCTATATCCACGGCGCCCGAGGTATTTTGCGCTGCGAGAAATTTATAAACTCTGCAAATTTAATAGAATGTTATTGACTACTAAATGTTATCGCAGCAATTAAATTTTATGAAGGGCATCAATTGAAATTAAAGGCTTTCAAAATAAATTGGTCAATAAACGGTTCATGAGTTTTTAAACAACAACGTTTTTCCTTCGCCAAATTAATTACGTATACAAATTAATCTCGTTGCTCCGCTGTTAGTTCAGACACTTCTTTCCTCTATTGCATTGACGTTGTTTATACCGACGTCGTGAAAACTAAAATTAAATAAATTCATTACAAAAATACAAATAATTATAAAAGAAGAGATTTCAAGTACTTAAAAGTATTTCAAAGGTATTTCATGTGACTTCATTTTATCATGGGAGTCTTTGAAGCCCCGCAATCTAGAAGACTTCATTTTAATTTGAATTCAACGCATGACGTCAATATACTTTTCAAAGTATTCCCACACAGCGTCAAAAAGAGCGAGCATTCAATATTCGACTGATTTGGAAATTTATTTATTTATTAATTTTTTATTTTTTATTTTTTTCATTTACATAACATAAATTAAAATTTGATCTCTGATTGTTCCAAGCTGTTGAATGATACATTTAACCCGAGTGATATACAAATTCTTACAACCACATTAGATGTTATCTCAGGTCACATTTACGACTTAAGTGACATAAAAATGGCCCCTTATCATCTCGCATTAATTTGCCCATTAAAAAGGCGGCGTGCTTCCTCGAAATCCTAATTCATATTCATGTACGCAATCGATATGATACACTCGATGAAAACAGTAGCGAATAACCGAATGACCAGTCTCTTAGAGGAATCTCTCTTGTCAGCCATAACGGTGTAGATCTGTTTAACAAGCCCTCAAATAAAGGGAAGTAATTTCATGTATTTATGCGTGAGTTACCGTGTTGGGGGCCGGTATCTACGGGGGCAATTAACGCCGGTATATGCCAGGCTCTAACAAACTGTATCTACGTGAACAGCGCGCACTTGCATGTGCAAGATAGGCGCGATTCGACCCCCCTTAAAAGCAAACGTGAGCACGCGTATGTTTTTTTTATTATTTTTTTGTTCGAACATTTTGCCGAACGCCGAAAAGAGAGGGAGCCTATTGTGTGTTGCAAAAAAACCTAACACCCCCCCCCCACCGTCACGTGCCGCAGTACGCCACGCAACGTCCATTGCTGTAAGCGTATATAAACCACCGGTGGGATTAAAATATTATCTCGATGCTAATTTTGAGCGATGCGAAACCGCAGATGTCATGCGGTTTATGGCGCGTGATATGTGTCGATAAAGCCTACAAAATTGTCATTATGAATGCAGGCATTAGCAGCCGTGCTTTTGAACTAGAAACTGAAAACAAAAAAATTTTTGTTTTTGCAAACAAAAACATTTTCTTCGAAGTCGGGGAGATTTCAAGAAAGCCATAAATGCAAAATAAACACGAAGTACAAATTGCGAGACATTTGTTTTTATTTCGTATGAGTCAGAAATAAATTATGACTCGCAGAGTTTGGAACGAAAATTTTCGGTAAGAATTTCATGCACTGATGGTGTGTGTTCTAGGGCGACGTCTCTAAAGATGCAAACTTAGTGTGAAACGTGTTAATGAGTGCATATATATATTAACGGGTCGTTTTTTTTTCTTTTTAATGCCCTCTATAGTTGCCAATCAAGGCTGCAGCTGCGTCTGTACATAGTTTACCATCAGACGTGAACTCCATTTTGAAACAAGTTTACCCGGTAACCTCGTAAGATTTATGCACAGGATGTGACGTCGGCTCATACTTTACGAACGCCTTGTGTTAAACGAATTTGAACAATCGGACACGTTAGAAAAGAACAATTATAGAGTGATGCGTGTTTGTGAAAAAGAAACGATAAAAAAAACAATAAAACAAATATCAGTAAAACAATCAGACGCGGAAAGCCGGAACCACGGAGGTCTTCTTTTTGAAAACAATGGTATTCCTGGGGACGCGCTACTCCGACAGTATCTCGAAACGTTTGTCGATTCTACGGTGAAAATAAATAATCTTCTAGAAAAACCTTTTTCGCGTTTTCAAAAAATAAACACAGTCGCGTGTAACTCGGTAGTTCAATCCCGTCGCGTTTACGGAGTCTCTCAGCTTTGCGTATTTTATCCTATTTACTGAAGTACAATATTTACTGGTGACTTAGAACCATCAGTTGTTAAGTCGCGTGTAGAATGTTTACATAATACGTATGCCACTTCCCAGAGGCATCCTTTGTCTCTTTATTAAAAGTGCATGATGAGGAACTTTTCAATCCATGGGGACCAAACAATCAACTAGCGATCACTTCAGATGGTCAGAGGTCCATATTCACTGATATTTTCTGTACGTATTTCATTCTTTCATTCCAGCTTGTGGGACTAAGTTGGTCGGTACACTTTGTGAGTTCTCATCAGTGACTTTTTTTATTCTAAAAAAAATTTCCTCCTGTTATTAATACACACTTTGCTGTGATTCGCAAATTGTGTCAGCTGTTTTCTTTTATTTGAATAGTACAATATATGTGAATCCTAATACGACAGGTGTCATTGGAAGACAAACTGATCACGAAACCTGTCACACCGCTGGAATGCATCCGACAGGAATTGTAATTCTCAGCGTACCCAAATCATAATTATTGATTTTTTTATAATTGCATAAGACACAATCGGAACGAATTTTTATTAATAGCGTTGTCTTTAAAACGCTTTTTCAACTTTTATTGAAAAAAAAAGATTATTTAGTGTTTTGTAAGAATTGGTATTGAAATGAGTTTGATTTTTGTTTTATAGGTTACTCACTTGGAGGAAAAAAAGAATTTCTAAGATCTGAACTTAGCCATTAGACGGAAGCGCGCACACATGTTTTGACAAACTTGAAACTTGAGTTCTCAGTTTAACATGTGCACCAGTCTTGTTACTAATTTTGCAACTAAATTCTTAAAACCTGATTATAAACTCATAAAACAACTCTGACGCGATGTTTGGTTGTACCGTTATTACATTATGGTTGGTACATTTTGTTGAATATAGTTTAATAATATATATTATACGACTAACTAACGAAAATTATCGCTAACGAACAGGTGTGACAATTCCATTAAACCGTATAACATTCATATGTATAAGAAAGTTTCAACTACGTCATAACATCGTGACATGAATGAAACATAATCAGAGTTACTTATCAGAAAATTTTCTACATTTCCAGATGCCATTTCGAATATACCTTATTACAAAATAATTCCACTTTGTTAATTTCATTATATCACAATACTAATTGTCAAAAATAAATTTTTCATTTATTTTCAGAATTTATAAATTCAAGACAGCCTGTTTTACAGCTAATATAGTTTATCGCTCTCAATTATACGTCTGTGGCAGACAGTTGGTGGCAATGCTGTGTTTCTGCAGCCTCGACGACAGTGTTTTTCTTTCTGCGAAATTAGAAAACTTCTGGAGTTACCGTGCTATGTGAAAAATACTCAAATTTTTGTCAAAGTCCCGTCGACGATTTCCCTTTGGATCTGATCCAAAAACCACGAAACGATGCAATTGCGCGTCATTCATTAATTCATTCGCCAGTCGAATTTTCAAAAATTAATTCTTGGCAAGGAAAGGAAAACTTTGGAAAGAAAAAATTTTCTGAATGACTAATATTAAAGGTTTGAATATCCACATGATAAATAAGAAACTGATAGTTAAGTTGAGCGATTGAATTATTTAGTGTTTACATGGTTATCTCTTTCGTAATCATAGGTTCTTAAGTGGAGTATATTTCAAGGTATAATCAAATCCCGAGCACAACTACAAGAATTAAATATGCTATGCGAAATGTCACAACGATTTGACATGATGGCATTCTACATTCATTGATAAGAATCAATTCGTGACTTGAGGATGTGTAGCAGCCCGAACAGCAGGGTGTGGCCATTACCGTATCAGACATATGATGTTAAGTTGCGGTTGATCTAAGAGACATAAAACGAGGCGGGTCCGAAATTGTATTCGTAATGTGTCTAAGCATGCGACTGTCGTGACGCACGTCCATCACCGGACAATTGAAGATAACGCATCGGACAGAACTGTAAACACGTATCTTTTAGCTTAGCTCATTGAAAATGCTAAGTGCGGACATTATGTTCTTCTCATGTTGAATTATTATTCATCAATGTAAAAGATGTTGGAGCTCGACTTTACGAGTAATGCGCATGTCCCAACTTGTTCGGCAGATTGTTACGATTCTTATTGACGCGGGACGAAAAAGTTTATTTTGCAAGCTACGTAAAAATTGTGGAAAATTACTGTGAGGGAGAGAAGAATTATATTTTGTTTCTTGAGAAGATGGAGGCTGCAGGTGTAGGCACTGACACTGAACTTTGTTTCTGATTTGCTTCGTGGAAGTAACTTTGAAAGAAAGCAATCTACAAAATTGTGTGAAAAAAAACTGAATTCAACGTAATGAAGTTTATCAAACCAGCTAACCTTCAAGGGATGAAAATCATTTGCCCTTGAAAAGTTTTATTTGCTCTCTTCTAAGTCAGGAATAATTTTCTCAAGAATGAGATAAGAAATCTTGTTTTTATGAATGAAAAATATGAAGCTTCAAATACAATCGTTCTGGAGTTAATTATATATTTTAGATCTGCTCTGGTTTGAACATAAAGTACCCGCCAAAAAACAAGTCAACTACGCAGTGAGAGTTTGGTCTTAAACTATATAGTGGACGCTAGTCTTATTCACGAGCGAGCTCAAATTTGAACGTTTCTCCGCGGAGTGAAAAGTTTTTGTTCATCGAAGGGATAGAGAATGAGTTATGAAGCATTATATTGTCCGCTTGGTAAAACATGAAGTAGACTGGTTCACGGTTTCGGGGTGTTTTAATGCTGACAAAGTTTTGATAATTTGATCATAAATGGAAGGATTATGGGGGGGTAAAAAACAAAAAATAAACGTTGAAATTGAATTTCCCAGTTCTGATTTTGGACCCTTTGATGGAGCAGATAACTCGATTTAATTAAAAACGAGCCTATACAAAAGGCTCGTTAGGATCTGAATTTTTAATCATATTTTTCGTTTGGTTAATATGTCGCTGTTAAAATCGTGCGAGTCATGAAATATTTTATGCGAAAAGTAGAGATAAGCCCCCTGAGAGGTGTAAAGCAAAATTGATAGGTGGTAATCAAAATTGATCTGCATGCATATCCGTATAAAGGAAGACGCATGGCGATATTGTTGGGGCATTGATTGGAAAGTGTGAAGGTCATTCTAAGAAACAGAACTTGGTTAAAAGCAAACGTTAAGCGGAATCAACGAACTCTCAAACTACCGAGTTCACTAGTTTAGTGAGTAAACGATCGCGGACACGTACTCGTACGACTTTAGCATCGTCGTTAGCGTTGATTGGCCCCCACGCTCCACGGGCGAGGCAGAGCATGTCGACTCGACTCGAAATTAAGGTGGATTTATGGCGAGCGACGTTATTTCGTGTTTAACGCCAGTAAATTGACGTCGGGGGACTGAGGGCTCGTTTCGTTCATATAACACAAAATTTAGAGCCGGGAGATTTACGGGTATGGTTATCGTTGAAGGGTTTTGTACAACTACTTGTGAGTGCATTGAATGCGTGTATGAAATTCCCGCTTTTTTTTCTCGCAACCACCCACCATTGCGCTTGATGCGAATTTATATTAAATTCCAGTCGCCTGAATTGTCAACGCGATGAATTCGATTGAGGAAACATTTATCCAACTTAACCTGCACAATGTCCCATCAAGTTCCTTTCTGCGAGATTGCCAACACATTTTTGATATCCATTTTAAATACCATTTGCCACGGCTCAAAGTGCTCAAAGAGAAAAATCCACTGGATTATTATTAGCACCAAGTTTGACACCCTCTGATCTTAAGAAATCAACCCTCTTTTGACCCTTAATAAGCCGATCGCTATATAATATCAACTCCAGTCTATTTTAGAAGGAAAAGTGCGACTTGAGAGAAATGGATTGGCCGTAAATATATATAGCCTGTGCATCTAAAACGACCGAAATTCGACTGTCAAAAATTTAGTTCAGACAAATAATTTTTGCCAATTTTATAAAAGTAGACTTAGTTTATGTGATTTCGAATTTACGATCACCGTTAGAATAACGATTTTGACTTTCTTATTTTTTTAATTCATATCTCCCTGTTATATCAAAATTCAGAGATAGCATAATTTCAACTTTCGTTCTGAAAAAAAGTCCATTGAGAATAATATGTCATATCGCTTTATCAATTTATTCGGTTTAAATGCAAGTTATCTATGGACCCAATTTAAACTTTGACTTGTCCGAGATACTGATCTCTCTCTGGCTCTTCGATTCTCCTTCCGTTTCTGTAGAATCGGCAAAGATTTACTCAACAATCTTTCTACCATGACACATTTTGATCCTCTTCGAGCGAACATGTTATCTTATTCCCTACGTGACTTATGCAGAAACGTTGTTATATTCTTCGTTACCCTAAACGTTATTCGCAAGCATTCCAGTTTCAGTTCCGTTTAACAAGAAAGTAGTCTCAAGGGGATTGGAATAACAGTTTATCTTATCGAGAACCATACGGATTGTTACATAAAATCGGACATACAAATATTTGGCCTTTGTGTGGTACACAATTTATTCAACCTTATTTTCGTTCTTTATTAACATAAGATTTAATTAGTTTTTTTCAATATAATGAAAATCTCAGGATTGAATTCAAAGTTATTTAAATTTATTCAACTGTTATCTTAACTTTAGCAAATTTAATTAGTTCGTTCAATATCACTGTTATGTAAAGTTAGAATTTAATAGCGTAATTGGTGACGAGCGATGAACTATATTTGTAACCGGTTAATAGGCGAAGGACAATTCGAACTCGATTACCCGGAACTTGACTAACCAAAAAACAAACGTAAAAAGCGATATTATTAATTGGCTCAGTTGACAACCAATTGATCTCTATTGCAAAAGGGAAGATATTGAATTAGGCATGATGATCGCTCGCTGGCTAATCAATTTAGAAACAGCAGATCGAACTCGGTACGTCTGACGTGGGCTAGAAATGATTTCCGCATCGTTAATAGTCCATGATATAAGAATGACGTGTCTCTTCATTAGTTTATCCGGGTTTTTATAACTGACATCCTATTAAGGGTAGTTGAGCGAACGACGAAGGGGTTGCGGAACGACTCCACGAGTCAGCCCTCGTTCACACTGTCAGGATCGGATCAGGGGCAGCAAACATAAGTATACGCTCACGCACACCATCGCTTCACGAGTCGATTGTACGTGTAACAGGCTTTTTTTTTCATCTTCCAACGGAATATCGTCGGATTTGGAGAGACTTTGAAGTCTCATTTGATTCAATCGCTAATCAAATAAAACTCGTTGGTACAGGTTGCAATTAATCGGACATTGGACGTTTGATTAACGTCTCATAATTTCATCTCTGAGTCCCCCTTGGAAAATTGTCTCTGACGAGTTCATTATGGATTCTGAAATTTGTCGGTTCGGCGTTTCACAAAACATTGCGAACCGGCCGCGGTTCGCCGCGGTAAATTAAAATATACGTCCACACGTCAAGGCTCCCCGGGCTTGTGTCGCCTTTTGTTTGTGTACCGAGCGGCTCTGTGGATGTTTGATTTCCTTTGTCATATCGCTCGACTTACAGACGACTCCGACAGACCGGAAGATCAAGGAAGTTGCACGTCACGCACTTTACCCGCACGACACCACTTGACCCCTCATTATTTCAACTCGGTGGGACGATTATAGTGCGTCACATAGGACGGTCAACTTTCGTCATGCAATTAGGCTCGTTAATTCAATATTAGCTCGTTGATAGTTATTAAGTAGACAGCAACGAATGATTATTAGTCCATTATATTTGTTCCACGACAATGCTACGATTTCTTTTTTGTTCTTCATGACTTGTTAATGTGGAACACGAATGGCTCATTGAATCACACGAAATCCAGACGACAATAACAACGATAATGATAAATATTTACTGCCTCGACAACTTAGGAGACGTGCAATCTTTTTTCATATAAATTACTCACACAATGGGAGCATCTATCAAATTAAAGTACTTGCAATTATTTCATGTAAACATTATTGGATTAATTGAAAACAGTTTTTTTTATTGTCGTCAACGCTCATTGGTCTCATTATACGCTAATTATGACGGTTTTATGATTCCGTAATTATCATGATGATTTAATGTCATTCATAGTTTATTTCGAATAGTTTTGGTCAGGCAATTTACTTCAATCACAATTGCATCCAAGTGAATATCGAACATATAAACATCATAGGCATTTACATTTTCCAACGTCGCGTCATGTTAATTAGAACTAATCAAAATTATTTATTCATCAAATCCGTCATATTCATATCCTTCAAATAAACAATCATGACAAGTAAATTGTCTACAAATTGAAAGTCATTTTTGATTAAATTATTCGAGTGATCGGGGTTTCAAGTTTGTTTACAAACATAATTTTACCTCTGTTTTCCTTTTCTTCTTTTTTTTTTGCACAATTATTCAAATAATATTCATCGAATAAAAACTGTGAAAGCAACTTCACAATGGGCCTTTGTTTAAATGCATGTCATTCGTTCGATTGGCCTCACAAGTGTTAAGTCAGTGTGAAAGGTTAGTTTTGTTTACAAAAATAAGTAGAGGTCGGGAGACACCACAGGAAATTGTTTTCATAAAACAAAACTTGTCAGGTTATTCTTGACATTTCAAATAATATTCTGATATATTTCTTTTTAATGAAAACAGTTGCTCTATTGTCTTTTAACCTTGATTTATTTTTGTAAACAGAACTAACCTCTAATACAATTCGTCCAGACATGCAGATAGCAGAATTTTCATTTAAGATGTACAGTATTAATTTATTCTTTAAATTCATCAAATTTTGCTTTAAGAAATAAAAATAAAAACGTTTCATACCATCTGAAGCGAGTAACATTATTTTCTATCAATCGGTAATTTGTGATCGACAGTAACCTCACTTCCGTGCCGATGATCCAGAAGATGTGTAACTAAACGAATAAAAGGTACATAACAGCGGGTAACAGGGATACTCAAAGTTAAAAGTATGAGTGAGCTTGTTGGGGGGAGGGGTGGGCTTTCGGATCAGCGGATGATTACGAGGTCATAAATCTCACAAGAACCACACACAAGCGCCGCCACTACACTATATCACGCGGCTGTGCAAAAAGCGATTCAAAAGTAGACGTCGCGTTCAACCTTATACAAATTATTGAAAAGTCATTATCAACGAATTACGCCATTACGGCTCAATTTGTCTTCCAAATCATCCTTTACTGTCGACTTAAAAAAAATCAATGGACAATACATTTTGTTGGCAGTAGTTTATTCATTGGCAAAGAGAATTTTGTTATATTGTGAATTTATTGCCAAGTCGGAGCAGAGACAAGTGGCTTTGTTTGTCCGGGATATTTTAGTTTAGGATATGTAAATTGTAAAGATCGCGAAGCTGCGTGTTCGTTCTTTTATTATTTTTATTTCGTCCAACTTGCACACAATACGATCGGCGGAGTTTTGCGTTGTTTTAACGAGCTGCATTGATTAATTGGCTGTTAACCAGTTGTAAAAGTTACGTTATTGAAAACGAATGGCGCGCTGCAGAAAGGAAGCCGAATAACTTTTTTTTTCATGGCAACTCCCTGAGTGGTAAATTATATAGTAAATTCACTCGGGACAATACTCATTCCTTATCAGATTCTTGCGAAAAGGACGCCGTTTGACGGTTGGCTTGATTTATCGTTGCGAATCTCTGCAATAGTTTATGACCGTTGGAGCAAGTGACACTAATGTGATCTTAATGAGAATGCAATGTGTCAGGAAACGTCCGATCAAGGTTTCGCGTACATTGATTATGGAGATCTGTGGATCAATGATCAAATTAAAAGTTGAAGGATAAGGATCACAATTTGATGGAACCGGGATAAGAGGCTCGGGTCGGCCTTACCTGTTCATCGTCACTCGAGTAAGATAAACTGAGTTACTAAAGTGTAATTAATGTCCAAAAAAGACTTATCGGGTAAAAAATAAATCTTATTGCAATGGGAATGTGTTTTCAAACTATTTTCTCACCCTGGCCTTGTTTCGCATTTAGTTCATTGCAAGATTCAATTTAGCAGGTACGAAATAAAAAAAAAGAGCGAAGGGGCATTGTATGTGAAACACCAATCAAAATAAATGAACTGGCAGAGCCCATATAAAGTGAACAGAACCGACAATGGCGAGGAAATGTTACCAATTTTGACCAATGCAGTTGAAGTAATATTTTGTGCAGCGTAACATGGTAACGACACACACTTGACCCTCCGCTCGAAAAGGAAGACGAGAAATTCAAGATATCCCTGACGCAGTTGCGGTCTGCAAGGTATATAATGGCAATACGCGTCGTTAAATTGCATTATCCCTAAACTATAAATTTATAGCGACTTTGCAATTTGAATTGCAAAATGGCAAGTGAAACTAGCTTTTGGTGTATGTGCCATGTACAATTAAGATAACACGTCCCCTGGTATTACAAATGGTTATTTTATTTTTCGTGTCTTTTGGGTTGCAAATATAATTGTCGCAATGGAGGTCGGAGACACAAAATGACTCGGGTGGTGTCGGTGTCCTAAGGCGAGTACACAGCTGAAACAGAAACAGCCTGGATGGAAATAGCTGGTTAGCCAGTGGCCAGTGTAGTGAATGTCGCAATACCTAGCGTTCATTTGTCTCGAGGGAAGGTTGGTATTGCACGGAAAAGGCCACTGGTTGGTACCGCTCGAAAGGAGGGAGACGAAAAGGGGTAGAAAGCGGCATTGTGCGTGTAATCACGTTAACTGGCCGAAGTCCCGGCAACGTCAGGACGTCCTCTCTGATTCGTTGCCACTAGGGAGAGTTCGATAAAGCCTACACTAACCCCAATTTGAATAATGAATTTCTCTGGTCATCAGCGAAGCCCGCTGCATCACTGTAGAGCTTTTGCAAGAGTCAAAGCAGGAATATGAATGTTCGCTTTTAGTTTCTCTACATAGATCATTTAGCCTTTCACTTTGACACAATTAGTCATATCTTGCGAAATAAGTTGAACATCCAACAATATACAGCTCTTTAAAAAAAACATCTGCAAAACTGTCTGTATCACTGCTCGAAATCCCTGTCGACAAATTTCTCAAATTAAATCTTTTTGTTTGATTCAAAAAATTTTGGAGAAACTAAATTTATTATGAATTAAAATTTTTCGGTGAAAAATAAAATGCAAGGGGAATGAAAGTGATTGATTGAAATTGGATTGAGAAAGTAATAATGCGGTTTATGCGAAAACACAAAATATATTATGAAAATTAGGTGCGCCGGCAGCGTCAATCGGGCGTTTGTTTTCATTATTTAATTACGGACTAACGGAAACGTTTGTCAAGCAGGAGCTTTATTAATGAAACCGTGGTGTGCAATACTGGTGTTTTCATAAAATATGAAACAATTTCGCGTCCGTAAAAGTGGCTGCAGCCTCTTAGCAAACTTTTGACAGGCTGCTAACAAGGGTCGCCCTTACCTTTTTGTCAGCACACTAGTCAAGACCAAGAAGCGTGTGCAACATTAAATCTGAAATCATGTCGAAGATGTGGGCGTCATTCCACGTTGAGGAATAAAAAAAAAGTACAACGCTCAAGCAAAACAACGGCCATCAAAGATAATATAGCAGCATGAACGACTGATTCAGATTGTAAACGGGAATGGAAACGCGAAATAAGAGAAAAACTGAGATGGAAAACGAAAGCGTGCAGACTGTAATACCGCGCTGTTATGCTTCATCAAAACATTCTTCGGGCAACATAGATTACACCTCTCCTGTAAGTATACTCGTATTATTCGCTCGATCTGAATAATGTGCCATTAAATTATCGGTCTCGGCCAGATCAGGCGTTAAACGATCGCTCGTCAAAATAACCTTCTTATTGGCAAGATTTGCTCGTTCGGCCATTAACAGCCCACTATTTTTTTTCTGTCCTATTACACACTTGAGAATGTTTCAGATGTCTTTTGTATATAGACAACCCCCTTCATTTTCTAAAAACGTTATATTATTCAAATTGCGGCAATGTTCTTGAAAATTTTACCTTTCTTCAAGTTTATAATTAAATGAGAATTCTAAGGAGTTTAATTAGGAAATATTTAATTGAATATATTGTAAATTTTCTGCTGAGTGAAAATCTTTTGGTTATTTTGTAACAAGTTTAAGACAAAGTTGCTGCTCAAAGTATTTGATAATAAAAGGTGTACTTTGAATTACCATAAGACTGTCATATACTTTATAATTGTCTGAATTAAATCAAAAAAAGCGAAACGAAATCATAATACCAAATATTTGTAAATAATAAAACTTGATTGTTCCTGTTGAAAAAAAAATTTGATTTTCAAAGAAATTGTTCGAGCAATAAAATGTGCACTTTGATCAACATCAAACACCAATATTTTTTATTAACTTTCAAATAAACATTTGAATTAAAAGTAAAAATAAAAAAAAAAGCAAAAATAATAATAAAACTTTGTGAGTAAATTGAAACGTATTTGTGTAGAGGAAACAATGTGAAATTTGTTTTGTGTTTGCAGAAGTAGGCAAGATGACTGTGTTATCCAAATTGAGGTGGAGTGTCAACGTAAATAGGCATTGTTGATATATCATCATCAAAAGGTACAAGCGAACGCAGCCCGCTGATACATCATAATGCGTGGCTAAATCACGAAAGTTGCGGGTCATCAATTTTCATGACACCGTTCTGAGATAGCATAGTAGCACTCGCATGAATCAATCGCTTTCGTCTTTTGAGTTCGCGAGATGGAATCCAGTCAAATAATAAGAAAGACGGGTGGTCCCGTCGACCCGAGTCCCGAGAGCGTTGGTATTGCCAATGTCACTCACTTATACATAACGATCCACTGAAAGATTTGCATTCAGCTAGATGCAGACGTGGCGAGATAAGAGACAGTGAGACGGGTCACACGAAGGGATCGGAGCCGTGATTCCATCGCAATAGCCAAAGTAGGGTTTCCTCGTTGCTTTCAAGAAGCATGTAAAAGAAAAATGAGCGCACCGCTGGAGTAGGGCGCGAAAGAAGATGGTGTAATGGAGAAGGATGAAGGAGCACAAATGTGGTTTCACAATGTTTAGATAAATCACTGTAACTGGAAGCTCACGCACTGATGAACGTTTCCTCCTCAGGTAAAGTGGTAGTTACATGCCGGATCAAGATTAATGTATTGAAATATCTCGCGTCATCATTGTTGCATTTATTATTCTTGTGCGCACCGCGGTCGTTAAAAATTTAGAATTTTTCATCGCGTTGCCGTACCATTATTTTGCGAGGTTTTCTTCTGTGCGGTGATGCACCTTCTGATGTTGTTCGCAATTGATTGTGCCGTGGCCCCGGCCAAACGTTTGTGCAATATTGGGCTGTAATTTATGGAATGCAGAAACACATTAACCCGTTTCTGTTGATAAATATTTTGGTCGAATGTTAAGAAGCGCACCACAAATTATCGGCGCTGCTCTCGCAAATGATAATGTTGGATATCTCATTCCCCGGGCTCATTAAACTCGATCGAATTATATTCCATGAAATATATAATCGGCGCGAATGGGCTATCCGGATTTTCGCTTTGAGCCACCGCATTTCTCAACATGTTTACGACTTCATACATGAAAGAGAGTACATTAAAAAGTAATCGAAAAGCGAAAGCGATTCGGAAATTCCATTTTCGCGACACCACAGAGATCATTAGATGAGGTCACAACTTTTGTATGCGTGAATGTTTGTGTGGTTGTATCAGAAACAGTCGCGCCATTTTTTTTTCATGGTCAAATTCTTCGACGGCTCTATAATGGTCGCTTCGTTTGTATTTCTCCAGGACGTTTACAAGCAGCATCAATGAATGATAAATAATTCCGCTTCGACAAGGATATCACCAAGTGAAACAAAAAGTGAGAAAGAAAGGAGACAAAAAGGGAAGGAAGAAGCGAAAGAGAAAAATAATTAATTTTTTAAGCTGTGCATAAAGCACGGATTAACCATCGACGCTTTTGCTTCCAAAATGACGCCGAGAGAAACCCTCACCAAAGCTGCCTTTAATTAACGTAAATTGCTCTCTTCTTTCTTCTCTGTACTCTTCTCTTCTGTCTCTGTCGGCCTTACATTCTTTTGTTGGCTTTCCTCGCAAGCGAATAAAATAACGTTTGCCAAGTCGGCAACCCGTGAATACATGAAATTCAACCAGGCTAAAATACAGCAACACAGCAACGGAGGCAAAGTGCACGTATATATTCTAGCAATCGTAATTCATTCGTAACGACGATTTCACAAAATTTCAATATTTTGTTGAATCATCGATTCTCTTAAGCTTTCATTCAGCCTTGTTGATTGAACGGATGTTAAATCTATCTGCCAATCGTGCAACTTATAGAATAACCCCATACAAGCTAATTATTTTATCGTTTAAAAATATTCATCAGGTTTCATATTCTGTTCTATTTTTTTTTTTTTTTTTTATAAAATTTTTGGTTACCTTTTGAAGACTTCAAATTTGTGCGAACGATAAAATAGTTTGACAGTGAAGGGCAGGAAGTAACATTATGGTTTGTAGAAAAATGTCTCGTATGGCAAAGAAGAAGATCGGCAAAGATAGAAATTTGCATAAACTGTCCATTAAGTTGCTACTGGTATATTGAAAGCGGTAGCGGTGTCTGTAAGTGAGCCATGAGATAGCTGCAAAAGGTTAGTCGCTTGAAGGAAAGTAATAACGTTTTCCGAGCTTGAAAATAAATTCGTCTTTACCACATCTCTGGTACCATGAGTTTTTACATCAGTGACGCGTACCTGCTTCTTAACCTGGATTATTTTGAATCAGGAATTTCAATTATTATAATACCGGTTTTAAGAATAATTTGAAGAATAACAAAAAATCATACTCATTATAATTTTGATGAATCAAAAAAAAAAAAGTTCGAACCTACTACTTTCAAGCAGCTGTCTGACACAAAAGGTTATCGCTATATATGTATGATAAAGAAATTCGTTAGTACAGATTGCTTCCAAACACAACACTCAATTCTGGCTGATAACCTCTTTGTGGCTGATGTGTATTGTTGCATAAATTAGTCATAATTATAATAAATGGTGCGATACACAAGCTGGCATAAGTTGATGAGGAAATTAATAGCAGATATCGGAACCTGTATGTGCCACACAAATTTGATAAGCAACAGTGGCTTATTAGATGAACAACTATGTTAATTGATTAGCGTAAACACTAAAATTCGTTGAGGTATAAAAGTATGACTTTTTGTTTGTTTTGACTTTCTTCTGTACGTTTTCTATGGTAATTTGTAAGTTTCAGTTTGAAATTCTAGTGAAAATTTAATTTGCAGAGAGTAAAAAATTACTATACCCCTTGACACATACGTATGATGGATTTAAAACTTGGGTATTCAGGGACTTTGCTATATTTTTCAAAGTGGGTCAGCAGCTGGTGTGTTCTAACTTTGTCCTATTTTTTAAAACGTTTGAAACTTGTGGAAAAGGAAAAAAAGAGATATGATAGAGAATAAGTAGCAGAAAAAAGGCTTTTAACTTTTATATCGTATTTCCGACTTCATACGCGTTTCAGCTAATGTTACGAATATTAAAGTACGAAAGAATAGTGAGCATAAACCGAGCAGGTTACGTATAGCTAACGTAATCACACAAATTAACTACAGAATTGTGCTAAATAGGTTTTCAGGGCTTATAAAAGTTGTTAATTCTTTTGATCACACATAGGTCTTTTTGTGTGAGCGGCAAATTTTTCAAACCCAATTTTTCAATTACTTTGTTCATTTTGGTTCTTGAATATTCGATTAAAATGTCAGTAAAGTAGCTTGGGACATTAAACTTGTTATCGTATAAAATTTTTACTTAAAAATGTAGCATTGATAATGGTGCCTGCGAAACGAACTTTCCGCTGCAGTGTTAATATATTTAAAAATAACGACAAATTTCAACTTTCTGTAGTGCCAAACACATAATTAAGTTTCGTCAGGTAAAATAACATTCAAAACACGAAACTCAAAAGCAGAAAAAAAAGTTTAGAACAAAAACTTAATTACCGGAGTCATATCTGAGATCGTTTATGCAACAAATTTTACGAAATGATTAGCTCTCCATCCCCTCCCCTTTTTCCCACGCGATCAAATCCCAGTTAATAATTTGTATTTTCAAGTATGTTGTCGTTTAGTGATACACGGGTTGGGAAAAAATTTTATCATGATAATACACGGGCCTGAATCAAAGGATCACGAGAAAGTTACGTAGGATACAGACATTAGGGTGAGGAAAGGCTATTTTACGAAGATTGTCGGAAATGCCCGAGAACTAAATGTTGCGCGCGGCGCACTCCTAGGATCAATACGTGGTTTGTGTTGTTGTAATACTGCGTTACCCACCGCGTGCAAAACCCATACTCCTATATTTATATAAAATTTCAATGTAGTTATTACCACTCAAAAACGCAATTAGTGGCCAATAACCGCGAAACAAAATCATGTCATTTGCATATTTTCGATTTCCAGTAACAAAACGTAAATTTCGTATCAGGGAGGTTCAGTTATAGTAAGTGATGTACGTCCCTTTTAGGCGTACAGTTTTATCCAAATTTATCATCACTGTAATTTCCACATACAACAATTTAAAAATGAATTTATAATTTTAAGAAGGTGAAAACATTTTAAAATTCAAATGATATTTTCAAGCCTGTGAATATTCCCCTGAATAAATTATAATTCAAAGTTAATTATTTATAAACTTCAAATAAATTAACTATTTATAAAAATTGATAATTCATTTATGGAGGTTTTCATTCAAATATCTGATACTTCTGATTCTTTTCTCATTCAGAACTACTCATTTATGCATTTATAATAATTTCAATAATCGAATCTATACATAGAAAAGATGAGATGAGTTTTACGTTTCATATTTACATTCACGGTGGAAAAAAAAATTTCTAATTTCTCGCGGTTTGTAATAAATGATAAAAAATTTTCACCACTTGTTGATATCCGATTCTAATAACAGTAACAATAGCGAAAACTTCACAACTCTTTAGTAAATAAAAATATATAGGAAAATATGAATATCGTATCGGGTCTACAATTATTTCATGTCTCATAAACATATTATACATCAATGACGCATAACTTTATGACGTGATAAACCCGAATTGATAGACAAGTCAACATCTACTTAAAGTTGTAAATAGTTTGGAATATAAGGCGAATAAAATCTTTGTAATCCGAAAAGAAATGAGAAAATAATAACAAAATACGAATTTACAATGTTACATTTCAGACGATAAATGTTAATTTATATTTCAAAAATTGTTATTGTTATTTGCAAATATTTGTAATCACCTGATCAGAAATTAACGGCGAGATGAATTTTAATGAATTTTGAATGACTTAATGAAGCGTAAAATAAGTTTTTGTTTGTAAAAAAGGGGGTAGTGTTAGAATAGTTATGGAAAGCTATCTGAAGGACACGCAAAAGCACCCAGCAGTATGAGTCGCACGGAGATCTACCACGCCCGTGGGATAATCTCCGAAAACCCAATTATATTTTACTGCAACTCGACTCTGAGTCCCATCTACATCGTAGTGGTTCTAGAAACGAAGATGAACGAGAGCCGTTTAGGCGATGAAATACGGATTAGCTGTTATAACTGGAAATTGCCATCTCTCTTTGCGTCGTCTTCATCCATTCATTCGCAGGATCCGTCTGACTCTTGCAAAATATCTCCTCGGGAAAATCAGGATAAAGACGACAGCAACAGATCGTAGTCATTAACCTTGAGACGAGTTTTCACATAAATGATTCCTTGGCCACTAATCAAACTGGTACGCCAACTAACGTTAGCATACAATCATATAATCATAATCAATCATTAAGATCTCTGGTGCCCCAGCAAGCTCTCTGACCTGAAACAGTCGAAAATGTTATACTGTTTTGTTTCCTCTCGTCTGTTTATCTTTTGACTTTGTATTCAAATGCGGGGTTCTCGAAATTCCTTTATTTTGAAAATGAAAATGCGTTCTCGTTAAATCTATATAACCAGTTTGAAGAAAGGAAACAGGTCTTGTTTTGAATTTTTCAATACGATATAAAACTTTTTTTCATTTCACTTACAATATGAATGAAATAATTTACGTGACAAACATGATAAATCTGGCTCGTGCGACTTGCAAGCACTGGAATTTCGCTCTCATATATTAGTTTTGCGAATCGACTTTATTCAATTTTAATGTTCTACTTGTAAGCCGTTGCATCGATACAGATATTTTCCTATGGAAATCAGAATTACAAGACATCAATATGGGACAATATGTTTGTTAAATAACAAGAAAAAATTCAGGATAACTGACAAACATGGCCAGGTATGAAAAAAAGTGTCTAGTTGCTTACTCATTATTTTCATTTGATCCAATTAGTTTTCATTTTTATAATGCACTTAATTTTCAATGAAATGGAATGGAAATTTCAATATCAATATTTTTCATATCTTTCAATTTTCTCAGAAAACTATGAAAACATTACTTGTTTACAACAGTTCATTTTCAATTTTAATGATTAAAACTCCTGGAACTCTTTAGAACTCATTGGAACTTCTTGGATCTCTGCACGCAGAAAAATGAATTCGAAAATTTACTAATAAAAAATCGGAAATCCGAGACAGACTTTCCATTCAATAAAATTTACTATATAATATTTTAATATTCAATGAAAATATCGGAACTTTTATTACATATATAATAAATTTTACTATATTTTATAGTAAATTTGATTGAATAGAAAGTCTGTCCCGGTTTTACGATTTTTTATAGTAAATTTTCGAATTCCTTTTTCTCCGTGTGAGAAATGTTAAAATTTTCAACTCCACGGAGATAGTGCACTACAAAACATGAATTTTATCAAAATTATCGTTCAATTATATATAATTATACAGGGTATAGAGTATACAGGGTTTTAAGTTTTGTTTCATTTTGTAGAAAAAAAAAACAATTTCATTTAATCAACCTAATTGAATGTGCAACAAAAAAGATGATAATTCATGATCACTTATTCAATGGAATTAAGAAGAGCAAAAAAATTCTAAGACTCGAGACTACAAAATGCGAATTTGTTTCATAAAATATAATAACCTCGTTCTGATTAATTACACGTTTTTGCAAGCGTTTTTTTTTTTTTTTTGTCGAAAGATAATTAATAATAAGCACGGGGACGGTGTTTTTGTTTCGATTGATTACGTTTTGCGTAGGCATCGCGGTGAAAAGATATATACACAACGAAAATATATAACATATTTCAGTATCCCCCGTTAGCAATATGTTTCATTCACCACTGGTGTATTGAAATCACATTTTTTCGAAAAACAATGTCGCGTATTTATCTGACCGTGATATAACGCGCCAGTTTGTTGATTCGGTATACGTTATAAATTGTACCTACTGTAATGAAGCGTGCGAATGATATTTTTTTTATATTCAATTTCAAATCCAAAAACGGGACCATTCATTTCAAAATTCTTCATTCACAGCATTTTAGAAGAATTTTCCTGCTCGACGTAGAAAATTTAATTCCCACTTAATATATATTCAGAATCGGCATCGCAGAACATATAGCTGTTGCTGTCTAGTTCCTGTTTATTACCTGTGATTGATGGGAACGTTCAGTGTGCAATTATATAACAGATTCGAATCAATCAGTCGCAGCATCAAATTGCAATTTCTTTCTGTTCAATTCATTAATGAGCTATGCTGAATAAAGTAAAACAGTTGATCAATAAAAAAAATGTTTACACACGCGGCATGAAATATTGAGTCGAGGCATTGCTCGTACGTCAATGGAAGCTCCCGTTCCAACAGTGAATGACGAGTCTTGTGTCTTAATTAATATTGACAGTGTGATACGAGCGTTGCAGCAGCGGCTGTTTAATGACAGGACGAACAATGTAATCGCGCGCGTGATCATCCCGAGGACGGAAAAGGTTGGGCTTTCTCCTCGGCACGGACGGCACACGGGAGTTAGAAACGAGATAGAATCAATTAAATGGATCAAAAGAGCTGTGGCAGAGCAAGGTGTCCCATCGTGAATTCCACGGATTCACAACCGAATGAATTCGATTTACGCCACAATCAAACGGACCAGTGCATCTCTACGCCCATCTGCGGAGAGCGACGGTTGCATTCGATTTTGATACGTTCGGTCCGTATTACGGATTATGAAAAGAAAATCCATCGCCATTCCAGCGGCCCAACCAATCGGAACTACAAATAGGAATTAGCGTTGAGCCGCGTACAAACAATACTGCGGTGAGATCGATTGACTTTTTGCTCCCCTCAGATTCGCGATCCCCGTTGAGGGCGCAGCGTTCCTCGCGCGAATCCAACCCCCCCCCTCCGTTGCCTCACTTCCGCTAAGATCTCAAAGTCCGCTGGATACCCATCCGTTAGTGCGCCAGGGCGTGATAATCCCGGTCGAGAATGAGATCTCGCAATAGGCGAAACTAGATGAGATTTCCTCTGAAAAGCGCCCGGCTCCCATCGTCTTTCCTTATCGGATTAGCCCGCAAATCCCAAACGATTGAAACTGCTCGCTTCATAGGAGGAACTGACTTGATGCCATGTGTGGACACGTTTGTTTAATTCCGCTGACCATTATTTTAACTTGCCATTATCGGTGATCAATACGTCCTCGAGACGCTCGATTGACTCGACAGCGAGATCATTGTGCAACTACCTGTTCGGGATCGTAAAGCCGCTCGGATGAAAATAATTCATAAAAATGTCTCGTCAAAATTCATGAGCACACAAATCAGCCCCTTATTTGCTGATGAAAATACGGCAAACATTATGCTAATCAGAGTATGATATAAACTAAGGTATCAAACTGGGGCACCCAACTTACGATCAGATAAATCACCGATTTTTATCACGGTAATAAATTAATTTTCAGTTCACTTTACAGCCCTCACGGACGGGGAGAGTTCATTAGACACTTATTCGAGAATTATTCGTTAATCGTTATCTCTGATTTACGTACATCAGAGACGTCAAATCTGTTATCCAACGAACAAAACAGCTCAATAGACATCAAATCATTCAAAGACGTGAAGGCAGAATGGAATTGTTTAAACAGAACCCTGTGATGGAAGATTGATAATTTCACTCAAAGCGTAATCTCGATCGGCTGACCAGGGAGAGTGTTGAAACGCTGGCACAGTGGATCTGTATCTGCTTTGGGTGTGCCGTTAGCTCGAAGATGATTCCCTCGAGACCCAAACTCTCAAGTTCATTCTAGCACGTAACGACCACGTTTTCCTCTCTTATTCTACTCCATCCGCAACTCCGTTTTGCCATTCTCGTCGGTTTCTCCGGCCCTCAACGGCCCACTTCGCATGACAATTTAACACCACGCTTCCAAAACTGTTTACCTTCCACCAGCGTGCGAAAAATTTTTTTCTTCTTTTTTTCGTCCCTTTTTGTTCTCTCTGTCAGTGTAATATCGCAATAACGAGCTGAGTGCGAATTATCTTTTTATTCAAATAAACATGGTGAGAAAAAAAGAAGGCAATTGACAGAGCGCGCACGCCTACAAAATGTTTTCCATAAGAAAGTTCTCGTGATTCAGCTTGGCATGGTAGTTATAAAATTTCGGAACAACTAAATCCCAAAGTCGTGTGACTCTCGCCTCTTGCGTTTCAGTTGTAAATGCAGATAAGGAGTTCAAACTAGCCATTGCCATTGGAGTACTTACTTGGCCCGTGTATACCGTCACAGATAATACTATTATACTTGTCCGACAATGGGATAAAGTCTTGAGTGTGTGCCCTGAGTGTGTATAATAATAATCTCTGAAGTACAGGAACGATATTTGATGACGCCCATTATCTCGTGGAATGATCGTCACATTGGTTATTATTAATTTGCAAAGTACAAATATCAATTGATCAGAATGACTACTTGAATTTGAGGTGGGTGTTGGTTCATTATTTCCTCGATGAGGATCCAAATCGTTTCGCAATTTCAGCCCGAGTCGTAAGCTGCTAAAATCGATTGAGAGAGCACGAGAAAAAAGTGTTCTTCCGAGAGTGAGAATGTGCTCGTTAAATTCACTGCAGTACCATGGAGAGTGAAATTAAAACCCGTCCACCGAATAATATGCTAATGTTCCGCATCGAAAACCTGGCTGTCCGGTCTTGGCGCAATATTCTGCAAAACAAAAGGAATCAGCTGAGACTCCCGTAGCGATGTTCCATTCGGCTTACTCCCATGAAGTTCGGACCAGATTAAGCTGGACTGCAAACAACTGACCAAACAAGTTAAGAAGTAGGAGTGGCGGAAGGAGAGTGCGAAAAGTGAAACATCCGGTCACGAACATTAAACTGAGCTGTTGGTATGCTCCGGTGTCTTCCAATGATACTCGCAATTCCGCCGGAAATCTTGCGAACTATATGACGAGTGCAGTTTCATAAATTTTATATATTATGGTGGGACATGCGATACAATGGAAGCAGTATTTTTTAAATGATAATTTATAATATTATATTTCATATTTCATTACTAACTTTGTAATGAGTTGTTGATGTCCTCTTAATGATACTTTCAAAATCATTCCACGCAACATTTCATTTTGAAAATTTTTTTCTACAATTTCAGATTTGTTATAAAATTCAAATCTAAAATTGAAATTGAATTGAAATTGATTTAAAATTATTCTAAAAATATGTTTATCATAGATCTATGATTTCAAAAATTTTTCAGATCTTTTTATATCGATAGATTTATAATTTGAAATTGCAAAAAATATCTAATTCAAAAAGTTGTATTTTCTACTTCAAAAATCATCTGTCATACTATTTGAATGTTTAAAAATAAAAATAATATAGGGAAGTTACATTTCGACTGTTTGATTTGGTGGTGTCAAACAGGTTGATAATACTTATTGAATGGTCTTAATGGTTTGTTGAGGTTCGCGCTCTCGTGATGTAAGGATTTGGAAGACGTAGGGCCACCTAAACCAGGGATAGGTTGAATTTACGAGAGTTACCTAGAGACCTGCCTTTATATACACACGCCGTTCAGGTTCCGGATCACAAAGCCCGTCCCCTATATCCGTCGCTTATCTCGTGTGAAGGTCTAAGGCCTCGGCATGCCGGCCGCACTGGATTTAGTGGATCTGCGTTGACCATACGTTAGTTACCTGTGGCTCGTGGTGGATATCCAGACATAAATTTCTGTATCAGACAATGGGTAATTGTGCGAACCACGCTGAACGTCAGTTCAAATACTACGTACCTGCCTACCTGCTCGGTGTATCAATGTATGCATACATTTGTTTGGGGTTATACTTATACTCCAAGTCGATAATTTTTCGATTTTTTTCTCTCTTCAAGATAGGTTTCAAATCTTCCAACGAGGGCGTTGTTCCAAGATCAAAGATTCCCTGTTAAGATACTGGGGCTCACTTTAACCTACTTCGAATTTCTTCGATACACCATCGTGACGTTCTATTCTCGGCAAACAACCGTATAGTTATAGACCTTTGCAGCACATATTGTTATCGTTTAAAGGAACGTTAAAAATGATTGCTATCAGTTTGTACTTTGTAATTCACATTTAAACGTCCAACAAATTATTTTCAATGTTAAAAAGTTACGTTTGTTCTGTTGTTTGAACATTCATAAAATGCTGGAAGTTTGAGACGTACATGTACAGAAAAAAAAATTCTGAACTTATCAAGAAAATAAAAGAAGTGATTTTCTCTTAAATCTTATACTGATTGACGAATGGATTGCTTGCCTTAGAAAAACAATTTTTTCCCTTTTCCCAAGTCTCATCTTGAAAACCTTGTCTTTATCTTTGCAACGCCCATTCAATCCATTTCCTTATAAAGATTTCAATTTAGTTTTTTAAACAACCCATTTTTCGTCAGTTCCAATTTATTATCTCACGTTCAACCAATGTAACGCGCACATTCAGTTTCTCGTGCAACCAACGTTCTTTGCTATCGTACACTTTTTCTACTTACTATCAATAGTATATTCGTTTTCCTTCCCTCGTTTTAGTTTTGTTAATGTAGTAATTTATGCTTTCTCATTTACCCTATTTTTTTCACTGTTGAATAACAATTTAAAATTAATGAACTCAAGCTCAAATTCATTAATGAACTTCTAAAATAATAATTTTACCAAAACCATTTTTGTGTTTGAAAATGTGTCCCTGTGGTTTCGTATCAATATTGAATCTCCTCCAGGTTTCACAATTTTAAAGTATAACTTCATTTAATTAAATTAAACGTCACCTTGAGATACATGAAAAATACAAGTACCAGCATCTTTGCAGCTGCATAAAGTCAATATCATAAAAGGTGCATGCATATATTTCATTTATTCATATGAAAAACATTATAAAACGAATTTAAAAACACCAGGTGCCAGGTGAATAAAAAATCAAAGGTAACATAAAAAATAAACTATACAAATCTGTACTCGTTCAATCAAGTTCGAAGCAAATAACCTTCACGATACGGTTAATAAGGATTAAGGCTTTTTGGCAAGGTCATGCAACTTATCTGAGCAGCCGTCACACCTGGGCGTACAGGTGTTACCAAAAGTACTATTAGTATTATTTATTTGATAGATACCCCGTCAAGGGTGGAGCAAATCAGTAGCACAAGACTGCCATAATTTCAGCTAAATGCGCGAGTTCTGACGAGCGCGACCTCGGTTTCCAGTTCCGTTTATGGTTATGATCCTTTTGCTTTTCGACGGCGGCTGAGCGTTCAGAGAATTGCGAATGACTAACAGCTGAATCTGAACTAACGTGCGGAGAAAACGCTGATGCGAGTATTTGTCATTCGTGCTAGGATAGATTTCAAACGACTGTAATATTGCCTCATTGTAATTGAAATTATATCGGTTATTTGATGTAAGCAAACTGACGAAAAATATCTATTTTACAAGTTAAATGAAAAAATCATAAATTCATATTTTTTAGAAAAATGACTAGAAAATTTGTTTCGTATAATTTGTAATAATTTAAAGTTCAAATATGTATTACAATTTTGACGTTTTATTTGAAGTTGATACGAATTTTGGTTTTAGTTCAAACACATTGTTTTGAATTACTCGAGAGCTCTATTTTCGGTTAGCCGATCCCTTCAGATATAATATATCATTTAATAGTTGAAAATTGTGTACAATAATTGATCCGTAGATGATAAGTGGTTGTCATTGGGTCCCGCATTTCTGCGTCAAACAAGTAGACCCGTAGGTATTCATGCCAATCTTGTCAGAAAATTACGTTAACTACGAAAAAATTTATTGACGACGAGGCCTGTTTGTACGAACAAAAAAAAACGAATCGGAAAGACGACGCGATGTAGACAGGTGGTCGTATCGGGCGTAGAAATTACTGAACATCTTTTTACTTACAAAAAAAGTGGACGAACAGGTGGAATCGGCACTGCGCGATACCACAACAAAGTCACATCACTTTCTTTGAGCCATGTGCGATTGCAATCGACGTAAAATTGGAAAAAGGTCTACAGTAAAATAAGATTAAATACGTTTGGTATTCGTCTCTTATGGTAACATTCCACGAAAACATCATAGATCCTATCAAAAACAAGTCCGTGGCAGAGGTTTCGCATCACTCAAGTTCCTCGTCCTTAAATGGCGATCTGACACCAACGGATTACAAGAATACCAATGCGTATTGCGACAATTAATTGTTTTTCTTTTTTGTTGCCATTATCAAGACCCAAGGACTTTTATTTGTCTCATAAACGGTGACGGTTTTCTTAGGAAAATCCGGATCAAAAATACTCGACCTTAGTTTCTCTTTTTCTTTTCAAATTAAAATGTACGTAATCATATAATAATAGAAACAGGAAATAGAAATAATAATAAAAGTGATACCATAATAATATTATTATAAATATGAGAAATATGAAAATAAAAAATGGAAATTGAAAATGTAATTTGAAAAGAGATTAAAATTGAAGTTGCAAGTGCGAAACAAGGTGTAAAAGAAAGTGTTCAGGTATCTGTTACACTGTGCCCATGCGAGGTGCCTTCTTTTTCTTGAAGATTGAATAGTCGGTGCTTATGTATTCAGTATTTCAAAAAGAAGATTTACAAGTACGCGTGCACGCAACAGTCCGCCCGCGTAAAATGACTGTTCATAGGAGACCACAGTAGCCACAATACTCCCCCATTGTAACGTGATAATAATGCATTCTGAATGTACGTGAAACTCGACGACGATCTTATTGTGTTAAAAGAAACAGAAAGTGCGCAACGGGAAACTTATCCCTCACACTCATAGACAATCATTCTGCGAACATCCAGTGCTATTATTCAACAAAAGATATAATTTTCTTGTGGAGTCATAATTACTCTTCGAGTATGAATTTTGCAGTACGGTGAAATTTATGAAGCAAATTTAGATATGATTGAACTTTTGCAAGGTTCAGGAAAAAAAGTTTTTTTTTATATGATTGAATGATTGGTTGGATGAATGAGTGGCTGACAAATGAATATAACAGCTGCTCAATATTTTTGTCAGTACGTTGACGTACAAATGAGCAGTCAACAAAATAATATAACACTTTTTCGCTCATTTGTGCAACGATCCACTCGGTGTTTGAGATGTGAGATGAAATGATTATGTATAACGCATAATTCAGTGAGTCCTCCATTGAGGAGAAAAAGCGAATCATAATTAAAATTGTTGTCGAATGATTTATGACACGTGAATTGTGGGGATAATTAATTTAGCGTTCCAAAATGTCAACAGCTATTGATAAATCGAACGGGAACTTATAAATAATGCTTCATGATTGAAGATTTCTTTTCGTCGAAACAGTCTCATCCATTAACTCCTCCGTCGAATAAAATTCGCACGTTCGAGTGCGAAAAAATTGACGCAGTCCTTTAACTTGAATTGATTATACGTACATTCAAATTTAATTTTGCGATTTCATATCCTTTTAATTGGTCGACAAAAAAGCCAAGACGATTTGATCGAGTTTTTAGCAACTCATTTTTTATGACGTATGAATCAAACCGGTTTCACTTTTTATTCTTCCATCAACGTTGTTTGCAGGGTACTTTCAAAGAACTGCCATACTTTTTTACGATTTTAAGTACCTGCAAGAAAAATATAATTTGTTAATGATCAAATAAAGTTTGAATTAAAATTCTTTCAATTTGAAATCTATAGTGTTAAGAGACATGTATAGATTTGTTGCTTGAAATTAAATTCTTAATTAGTCAAGGTGCTTTTATATTATATCCGTGAGATAACTTATCGGAATCAGCTCGTCGGAATGTCGACCTTTGTAAATTGCGTGCAAACTCAAGCAAAATATCTGCTGAAAGGATATCTTGAAATTTCAGACTGATTTAATGGGGCGGACGATTCAATTTCGTGTAATATGGGAAGATTTTACACGTCCTTAAGAGCTACTGTTTAGCTCTACCATAGTTCTTGAGTTTCACGTCGCCATTAATACAATACAAAAACGCTTATATAGATGAAAGTACTCAAATTTTATTCGAGAAAATGCTTACCTCGTTACAAACTCATTATTGGTACAAGTTTTTTTAATTTTTCAGAAATTGTTAAAGAACAGAATTTTTTTCTGAAGTAGATGAATTGTAAATTTCATTGTGTTTTTTTTTTCGATACAAAGATTCGATTATATCCGTTCACTAAAACCGCAACGTGGGCACAATTAGATGATTACAGGAAATATTTAATTTTGATTTCAGGGAAGGGACGTCTTTACCCGACCTACAGCTTGAGCGGTAGCGAGGGTGAAGATATCGCTCCGAGTATACGGAACCGCACAGGTTATCCTCCGAACAATCACCCAACAAATCAGGCACAACACAATCATTTCAACACGTCCTCGTATAAACAACAACGTAGCTTACAGCAGCAACATCCTTTCTACCATTTACCAGGCAGTGGAGCAGGTCTCAGTGATACACCCACTTCCGGAAACGCCTCGGACGAAACCCTCACTGATTGCGAACTCACGAATCTTGCCCGAGACTCCACTCTTCTTGTTCATAACGGTGAGTTTCTACGAAAAATGTTTACAAATTACCACTTAAAATCTGGTTAGCCTATATTTTGATGCAAATGTTTCCGTCATTATAGTGATCAGATAAATCTGTGAAGCACTATTTTTTTTGTCGGAGTCACTTTACAACCTGATGTTCGAAATATCAGGTATCTTGCATCGAAACACGATGTCGCTATTCGTTGTACTTTGCTCTAATCGAGTTTTTTGTAATTATTTTAATAATCTGGGAAAAATATTTTTTTAAGCTCAAATTACAAAATTCAAAAAGAATCGTATTTGGTAAGAGCCCATGATTTTTCTGAATCGCTTTGCAATTTAATTTATTTAATGATCATTAAATTTGATAATAACAGTGTAATATTTACCTTTTAAATATTCAGTATTTTAGATATTTCAGAAAAAAAGTGACCTGTATATTTCTTTGATTTGAACTCTAATGTTCGTCAAGAAGGATATAAAAGATTTCGTCGCACGCTTTGTATGTAGTGGCATGTACACTGGTGGTATCAAAACGTCACGCAATAGTTTAATATAAAGAACGTACATAACACATAACTTAATTTAATAAATGATACACATACATATTTACACATAAAGATTTTTTTATTGTGTGTCCATTGAATTTAGCAATCTCTACAGGAACATTTAAGAGAAACATTTAATATTTGTAGAAATATTATTTTGTCTCTGGAACTAAATTTGATTTGTGGTTGGACAATTTCACTCGAAACTCATTCAAAGTATATAACGTTCTTAATGTTTGGTCAATCCTGCAGCTTTATGTTAAATGGTGATAAGATTTAAACTATGCAAATTTTGTCGCAGTGGGAATGACATGAAATAATTTTCATGAAAAATTATGACGGAAAGGAAAATATCTTTTTGAACTAAAAAGAAAAACGTCGTTCTGACTACGATATTTGATAATATATGTACAGACCTATTTAAAATTTGAATTAAAAAAAAAATTATTAATGATAGTAGATTAAAAAAAAGATACTAGAAAAAAATTTGATGGGACAGTTGAGTTGAAAATGGTGGTAAGAGAGGTGCTTCTGGTCGGGGGCTAGTTTGCCTAGAGCGGTCGAAAGCTAGGATACCTTGGAAATGAAGCTGGAATGCTTCGATGTTAGGTAAGGTGGAGTGTACTTCGATCGCTATCATGGGTTTCGCGTTAGCAAAGTAGACTTGTAAGCTACCACTTGATTAGGATGTCCAAGCTGGAGCGTGCCTCAAAATTTACTAAGAGATTCGGAAATGGAGCTAATCCAGAAAACTACTACCTTTATTATATTACAAATTAAACATTCTAATCAACCGACACGATAATATAAAGGTTTCATAGATATTCTCGTAACCGAAATAACGTAGCAAAAAATGACTTTGACATAAATCTTGTATTATTATGATTCTATATTATTTTATATCAATTGAAAATCGTTGAACTTTCTTGAGCCATTTCTAGTTTCGATAAAAGTTAAAACGCGTATCACGTAGCTGATAGGAACCAACGGAAAATAAATGTCGCGTAGAAGATTCTTCGAGCGAGGTTTTCCTTGGCGCTCGCGATCGATAGCAAATCGAAAGAAATCTGTTTAAAGTTACGCTTATGGCGTCGGAAAGATTACTACGTGACTGGTCATTCGTAGCAATGCAAAACTGTGTCCTTGTATGATTCAAACATGATGGATAGTCCTTTGTTGTGAGAAGAGGTGTATCCATAGAGGTATCCATATGTGAAAGTTCCAACATCACAGACGTGCGAGGGCTTCCGGCACAAACTGGTCTGCTAGAAATGACGTATCGTACAAAAGGTACAGTAATTCGGGAACAGTCAGCTAACTGTATTGAACTATCAAAGCGAGAGTTAGAATGTTACATTTTCGGGTTAATTTCATTTGCTCAACGTTATACAATACATGAGGTTTCAATTTCATTATATCAAGTATTTCGGAAAATGCTAGTAAATATCATTCATCAGAAATATGAAGAATCCATTAGTTCAAATGAATGGAAATTACTTATTAGTATTGAAACTGTTCAATTTGGAGACAATTTTCATGCTTTACATGTCGCGTTACTGATGTAAAAAGTGATAGTGGGTTTCATTCATGCAAAATTGTGAATCAATATCGGGGAATCAGAGACGTTGAATCATGCATTCGGTTGAATAAACCTGCGAGTCACGATTTTTTCGCATGCTCTCAACACGATGATAAATAAATTAGAGTGGTTCGCCTCTCTTTTTTTCTCGCATTAATATACGACGAGGCATTTCTTTGGCAATCAGCATAAGACTGGAAACCATCGCGTCATCAATATGACGCATTAGTTACTCCAACTTTATTGCCTTGGGCTGTCATCTGCAGCTTTGGGGAATTGTAACAGACGCATCTTCCATCATCTCTCGACCTGTGCAGGAAATAAGCTATTATTACCATTATAATATCGACTGATTTTTGGTTCATGAGCAAGCAAGAACTAAATTTTCATGTATTATTAAGGGCGCAAAATAAAATAGTAAGCGGTTTTTTCTGATCTAATCAATATCAATATCAAATTTAATTATTAAAAAGTGCATGTGTTTACACGTTTTACATATGTCGGGACGCATTTTTCATGCGAGAATTATCAATCGATAATATATTATGATCATTTTAAGTGAGAACATTCTTTCATTGAAATATTGACCGGCGACTGTTAGAATTTATTAGATTCCTTATTGAAATAGAAAAAATGCAATTGATGTCTGTAATCAAACCAAATGACGTAAGCTTGCCTCGGCTTTGCATTTTTCCCATCTCGATCATTTCCTTCTTATTCCCGTTCATTCTCTTCGGCAGTGGAAAAGCATTTTTACCGTTCCACCCTTTACCTCACAATCCGCATTTAACCATTCCAGGTGACCAGTACCACACATTCCAGAAGTACTCGAGACTGCTCGAACAACTCCTATATTATGAACTCAAAGAATGCGATCATTTTGAGAAACTTTCTACGTCGTTTCTAATGCAAATACGTATTTTGTACGAAATTGTCGATGCCTAGGCGCCCATGAGAAAAATAACTATCACACATCGCCCGACGAAATTGACAATCTGACATGCAGGCAAACATGCACCAAGCAAAAAATAATCGGCTTTCCGTATTCACCCTGAGGAAAGACGTTAGTAGGTGGATAAATAAAAATCAATAACATCTTTCGACGACCTGCACCTCAGCTACACGTACAATTTCTCTGTAAATCGTTGTCCTCGTCTTTTCCAATCGTCTAAGCTTTTTGCCATCTCGTTCCTTCCAACCAGATACACACAGATGCGGTGTCGCTCCATCCACGGCTTCTTCGCGTTGTGTTTCGCGCTCAATTTGCTGCCCATCATCGCTACGGAAGAAGCAATTTCTAACTTAAATGAAACTTTCGCTCGCAATCGACAGATAAGATATATACTTCTGTTTCCTACGTTAAAATCAGGGGTGCTTCCTAATACACATCAGTTATAAATATTAACGACTGTTTCATAAATTAAAATACTATTACATAACAAGAAAAAAAAAAAGAAAAAAGATTTGAATCTATCAAGATCGTGCCGGCATCAAAAATCAGCTGCAGAATATTCACACGAAACTATGTCACACGCCCACCAATCCATCCATATAACGTCAAGTGAGTGACATCCGTTGAATAAAAATGATGAATCTTAAGATGCGTACAGACAGCACAGTAAGCGGCGGGAAGCAAATATGAAAGACAAGTTTATAGTTTGACATAATTGCCTGGTATAATCTACTCGTCGCGTTTAACAGTGCGGTGAATAGATAGGATATTTTTCGGTCGGCAGATGAGGGTAGATAGTTGCAGAGAACTTTCATAATCTTGGCTCGTTTGGTCTCCGTAAAGTTAGGCAATCAATGTGCGAGGTAACAGTTTAATTAAATACAGTAACCCATCACTGACGCGCTTATTCGCCTTACCGAAGACGGACTACTATTTCGCGTCTTCGTGAATCACGAGCATCATCGACCACGTCTTCAAGGTGAAATTGCAATGCATGTACTATTCGACAGAATCTTGAAATTTCGTGCTCCGACGCCAAAGGAGACAAACTTTGTTCAACAACCTATCAAAGTTTTAATTAATTATAGATGAATCGGGTGATAAATTATTATTTATGCCGATCGATTTATTTTGCGAATCGCGCACGTACCGTAAATTGAAATGTATTTTTTTTTTTTCGTTCACTCTCATTTGGCACAGGTCAACTTTTTGTGCACCACGTCACGCGTGTGCTACGTTTATGTATGCTCCGCTTATTACGGAAAGGGGCAAAGGTTGTTTGTTTCCGATGTCCGCCGGCTATACAGTGGCAAAGTGTATCAACTAGACACGCTCGAGTAGCCATCGTTTCTTCTTTTCTTTTGCGTTCGCTGGCATGGCTGGTTGGTGCTACTGGCAACTTTTATTCCCGCGGGAGACTCCTTACGCCTGATTTCGATTCTTGAAACTTTACCTTTTTACCTTTACAAAACCCTGTGCTTCCTACGCTCCGCTGGGTTGCCTCTTCCGGCTTCGACTGTCTTTCTCTATCCTTGATACCGCTGCCTCGGCCTCGACTCCACCTACGCTTGTTTGCGAATTACCTTTTCTCATTTACATCCTTTTGTTGTCCTCTGCTAGTATAAGAAATTTCGTTTTTTTACGTATTCTCTTTCCCTCTTTCGAACTCCTCTTTTTTCACGACAGACAACCTGGCGGCTTTCTTTATGAGATACCGAAGCCGAGCAGAAGCGAAGACGCTGAATAGAAGTGCCCTAAAAAAATGACTCGTTATGAAAATTTCAACATTTGCATCCGCCGGTGTTTATTAATTTTCTAATTTCGATACTTCTTGGGAGGTTCAATCCTCTGGTTCAGCGCCCTTTTCTGTCTGTCGTTGCCATTTACATAGCCATAAACCTTAATGCGAATGTTTAAACTGAAATGAACACATTGGATCGCGTTCAATACAAAATGATCCAAATCCATTTACATGTTGAACTAAGTGAGAAATTCTGTTCCTTTGGAAGCCAAAGAGGACTCTTTCCGAGGCCTCGCTATATTATCATACTCGAGTTTGGTCCTATGCATTATTCAGCCCAAGCTTATTAGCATCACGTTAAATTACTTTTCTGCGCGAGATAACGTTTTTGTATAAGATAATACTGCAACGACATAAAACCGTCTAGTGCGTACCTTTCGATCCTTTGTATAACCACCCCCCTTTTCCCAATCAATCGACAAATATTTCTTTCCGCGACTTTATACATGGAGTATACTTTTTCATCAACCAATGAAAAAAAAATTTCTTCATTTCCATTAATCTCCGATTTGGTCAACCGATTCAATGTTTTTAACCGGATAAAAATACATAATCATCTTGAGTCGTAGCTGAAACCATTTGTTTATACTGCTGAGGATGCTATTTTGGGCCAGTTATGCGGTTTTCAGAATAAACAACGTTCTTATTCCGCTTAACCGTAAACAAAGAAAGCTCATTAAACGCTCGACACTCGAAACAATCAGGATCCTCTTCTTGAAGATCCAAAGAACAATGACCGTTCCTTTTTTCCCCGCAGCGTTCTTTAACAACGCGAGTGTAAACCGAAGAACAACAAGAGAAACGGTCCACGACCACAAGTCCGAAGATACAGGAATTGTGGAATGCAATTTGTCGTCTGTGAAAGACAATCGTGGATTGGTCTCGGGAGTACACCCGGACGGACGTTCCTGCAGAAGTCACCCTTGCGGAGTCCAGAAACAATTTCAATCATCCTCGACGCTGCCCCGATACTTTGCGAAAGAGCTTAGCCGTGCATTCTTGCTTTTAGATTCGTGGTTGATTTTATCTTTTGAAGTGCCGTTTCCTTTGCGTGCGACCTGACCTTCTGGCTCTCTCCTGAAAATATTGTCATAGTGAAAAAACAGCATCACCCGAATCGTACTGGCACGCTTAAGGGATGCTCTCGGTTGCCTGAAAAAGTAATGACCATTAAAATCTGCGATTTGGAAAGCGAGCTTGGATTCAAAGTACTTTGTCGGAGAGGCCGTGATCAGAATGAATTATCGATCTGCTGGCAGTCAGAATCGGCGAAACATCAAACGCAATTTGTCAGTTGCTCGTAAATAAGTATTGATAAGAAATATACCTTACGTCCGAACTTCTGTCAACTGCGATACACTCGGATAGCTCTAACTAATTCTGAACTCGCGAAGAAACTTTGTTAGTAAAAGTTCGGGCGAAAAGGGCACTCCGTTATGCATAACGTTTTTTGGATGGTCTTTACACCACCATTAGCGTTAAGAGCTGCAAGAGTGGTTAAAAAGTTACACAAGTATTCGTGTTACCGTTTATTATTATGCTGTCTTAAAAAAGTTCGAATTTACAAGAATCCTACTTTTATTTATACGATAATGCTCGGAACTATTTCGCAACTGCTTCTAAACTTCAGAGCCTGTATTTTTGATCGAGATATAAGTCTTCGGCTTGCGTCCCGAAGGAAAGAAGAAATGATGTCATATGAAACGAAAATCAGAAAGACAATTAAAAAGAATTCGCATCTCTCCCACGCCAAAAATAGAGAAAAAGGATGCGAGAGGCAGTGTGGGCATCCCAAGGAGCGAGCAATCTGTTAATAACAAGTGACCTGCGTTTACGAAAAGGATGTACGCCGTTGGTGAGTTATGACTTTCTAAAGACCTCCAATTACGTAGTGGTCTAAAGGCCCAATTTCTGTAGGGCGTGGGTCATCAGAATAAAATATATGTCAGAGTCAGCGATGATTTATCGCGGGTTTTGAGATCGTTGTGTATTTCATTAGTCAAGTTATCGCTAACAAAGTGGCCGGCATATTATTACGGCCGGGCTACATCTATAAACAATTAGAAAACTTGTGTCCTATTCATCCACTATAAATTTCGTTTGCGTCAGAGTTAACTTCCAATTATCTTTTGCACTGTGAAGCTTTAAATTACTAGAAGCTATTAACAATAGAATTAATGTTCCCGTTATTCAATGACGTATCGTGTGCATATGCATGCGTTTTTTTTTGTTTCTCGCTACGTGCGGCGCGGTGAAGCCTTCACCCAACCGGAAACTGCGTTGCTCTTTGTCACAGTATAGTTCCTTTTTACTTGCTTGTTGCTGCTACAAATGAGCCAACCGACTGTAAAATAATGAAAATTTATAACGCTATCTACTTCGCCAATATCCTCTCGACATCTACGCGCGGATGGCGAACGAACGACTGAGAGAGTGCAATTTGTTGAGCTTTACTACAAGGAGAAAGCGTCAGATGAAGGGGTTTCTTCTATTATTTCTTAGCCATTCTAAACTGTCATCCTGTGTATCCTTCAGACTGCACCAGACACTTTAAGACTAACTATGTCATTATTAATTCTGCATATGCTTGTGAGTGTGAAATATTTATTAATTGTTTTATTTAAAAATTGAACAAAAACAATTACATGGGTTGTAATCTCTTTTTTGAAATTTTATTGGAAAAGGGGCAACCTGTAAAAACTATCTTATACATGAAATGAAGAATGTTTCATCTAAATATCTGAAAGTAATATTGATATTAAAACGACGAGATTGAAAATCAGTGCGAGAATCGCGGGAGTTGAAAAAACGTGATGTAGAAAAATGTTGCAGTGTCGATTCCAAGATATTATGTTATATACCCCTCAGCACTGACTGTCGCATCCCTCTGGGAATATCACCACGTGCTAAAAGACTATACATGCTGACGCACCCTTGTATAGCGACTAGATCGAAAGTCACCGGAGATGTCGAGATATACATATTCCTCGATCTTTTATTCTTGGCAGGAGGATCATAAAACCTGACATAATTTGAAGCATCGTCGCGCAAGCAAGTCACTTTTATTTCAAGTACGGAGAAAGCAGTTTCTGCCACGAGAAAACACTAAAGCACTCGACAACTGATTTTGCGTGTCGTCTTTACGATTCCTTATTTTCGAACCTTCGGTTTAATTTCGTTCCTAAATTTTTTTCTTCAGCATAATCAAATAATGAGATTACAACTGTTGCACGAGATGAAACGAGAGTTACGTAGTTACGGCTGGTCATCTGATTTTTTCATAAAAGCATGAAAAGATAGACAAATGAAAGAGACTGCAATAAAGAGACATACCGGGGTGGGAAGAAAGGCTTTTCCGCAGGACACACACGTATTCTGCCGTCCCGTGTCACCCAATCTAAAAATCTCTCTCTGACTCTACGAGTTGAATTTACGAACGCACCCTATCCCTCGTTTTCTTCTTCAGTCGGCCCTCAAAATCCTAGTCTGCAAAAGCCTGTTTTGCAGTAGATCGATAACAACTCCTGACCCTTTCAACTTGCCTCACTGTTTTATTGGACAATATAGATGAATTGGCATGAGAAAATGTGAGGAAATCTAAAAAAAAGGCTTACATCTGAATCACCGATGAATAAATTATATCGCTTACGCAGGTATATTGAATATTCGTTCAAGGTTATGACAAAATTTATTCATGTAAATTTTATTGACTTACTGTACAAATCGAAACTTGTGTTATTTTTTTTTTGACGAAAATAATAACTTTATTCAGAGAAAAAATTTCCATCACATTTTTCATTTAAAAGTTCTGAATGAATGAATCGTAGCAGTCCAAAGAAATTGCTCGAATTATGATTGTCAATTATTGCATAATATACAGTAACTAAAAAGAAAGTAATCCTTTAAAATATGCAATCACGTTGTTATGCAAAGTTGAATTTTTTTTAAGTTTGCCTTTTATTATAGCGAGTATAATGAAAAGTTGCAGAGCAAAAGAGATTGGGATTGATCTTAGCAGAAAAGATAAAATTTACGCGAAGATTGTTTGATCATTTTTATTCCAAACAATTTTCTCATAAAAAGATCTTCAATAAAAATAAACAAGTTCTTTATACAAAAATATATCAAATGTCAAAATTTAATAAAACTTAATAAACAACTCAAAACAATTATTCGTATAGAATTGCAAAAATATTTTTGATCAAAGAATGTCAAATTGTTGAAAATTACCTTTCAAACAGTTTTTCTCACGTCTTCTATTTGATTTGATAATGTTGCGATGATTGTAAAATATTCTTACGTCTCGTAAAAATTTTCCCACTTTGTTAATAGGCCAATGGAGAATTTGGTTGTCGCGGTTCAATTATTGTGATGAAATCAATTTCTCAGCATACGGACCAGCAACATTTTCTGAAATTTCTCTCCGTCAAATAAATAAGCGAAACCAATTACCATGCCACAACAACGCACAATTTAACGATTTTACAATTCACGTTGTGCTACTGCGTATGGTAGTCGTAGACCTCGAGATAAATTGGGTCGGCAGACTTTACATTTCCATCTAGCCAGAATAAATGAATTCTTGTTACCTGAGTATGCGACCATTCTTGTTTTGTTTAACTCGTTCTACCAACCGCACTTGATTCGTTAAGATCTGAATGCTGAGGATTAAAAAATGCAATTATTATTTTCATAAAATACGCAGTAAAAAAACAACGAAATACATCCAGCATGATTTTGCAAAAGGCCGAAAATTGACTCACAAAGTTGGCTTATTGACATTTAAAAAAACAAATTCTCATTTTGTTTTGCTCTTGTGAATGATTACAATTCATTGATTTGAATTTTGCATTCCGACTGTACCTAGACAGCGTAATTGTAGAACGAAAAAAAAAAAACGTCCGAGTGAAATGTGTCACTGAATAAATCAGCGTCACGTGCAGCGTGCGTTGGCCGGTTGTGTTTAATCCAAAAAATGTAAAGATTGATAACATCGGTAACATGTGAAATTTCCGACAATTATGTGAAATATGTACGGCCGTGGCTAAGTTAATTAACGAAAGCTCCCTATGAAACGTGCACAGAAGGCTGAGTCGGATGTCTCTGTCATCGATTGTGTTTCCCGCCCGCTCTATATCACGCATCTGACTTTGACCGGGAGAGCCAGCAGGCCGTTGCTATCCGTACAACCTTTTGAGTAGCAGCTTGTTCATAGACCCTTATTCACAACTTTCCAACACCTACACAAGCAGCCATACGTACAACCTGAGTATTTTATTGAACTAAAACACCAATGGTTGGGCACGCAAATTTTTCCCCCAATTCTCAGGTAGAAAAACAGTCAGACCCATGTTGCAAGATTTACTTAAAATTTAAAGTTCTACTATAGCAGGAATATTAATCGTTATAGAAATGAACGATTTTTAATTATTTCTGAATCATAATCTATCAATTTGTGCAAAATACACATACCTATTGAACTTCTGGAAAACAATGAAATTTCCCAATCTTGATTTTAGGTTAGAACTACAACTCCATCTGGTTATTGTTTCTAATTCCTTGTTTATCAGCTTTGGACGTCAATCCTTTTGGCCATCCAACTAAACATCTATAAAATCCAGTTCAGAATTTCATTCGAAGATTTGGATACGCCGAAAGATGAGGTTGTTGGATCTTAAAAAATTGGACGTTAGGAAGCTCGAGGTTTCTTCTAAGTCGGAGGAATCATAATGATAAATTTGAGCGACCATTAGACAATTACTTTCATTCGCGGTGCCAAGAAGGAACGGTTTCCCTGGCAATATTAGATGAGTAGAAGCAGAGCTCTCCGGGTCGAGAGCTTGATTGATTGTATTCGGATTATGATTTTGTTCGACGCAAGAGGATAACCTATAACTCGGCGCTATTTTCGTATCCGATATAAATTGACGTATGCGAAGCATACTGCCATAATTGTTCTCGTCTAGACGCTGAAATATTCGGAACGCTGCCAAGAATGGACGCATTTGATGTTTTGTGGACAGAGAAAAGAATTCTCGACGTGCAGTGCATCCGCGTGCGGAAAAATGTCGTGGCGCTTAAAGCCCTACGTATACGAGGCTTTCAAAAGGAAGAAGCTGCCAAATCATTCCATGCAGATCGTTCACCTTCCTCTCCTTCATATCGCGCCCTGCACAGAAAATGGCAAACTCTTTCGCGAGCATTGCCAAGTGATGCGGACAAACGAACCATGGATAAGGTATCGTCACGATATAATACGGAAGTTCAATCGCTTGAGCCAGACGTACGAATGTATTCCACTTCCTTAACTGCTGCAACGCATCATTTTTTTTTTTTTTTTTTTTTCTATAAAACATTCTTCTTCTATCAATAAATTAACCGTTCATTAAGAAAACCGTCTTGATAAAAAATTCAAATCCATTTGTTCGTAAAGACAATGCTATAAATATAAATACCAAATCTAAGAATTAATCAATGAAAAATGTATCCGAACGTGCAATTATAGAAAATAATTAAAGTTGATTAATATATGAGCAATTCACGTAGAGCGTGTCTATTGAATTTTGAATACATTGAGATAAGTCGGTAATTTCAATCTTTAGCATTTGTGTCACATTGGATTAATATTCAATCCGACTGAAACTATTATTATATTAGTCTTTAAATCGATTGAACGAATCCAGATTCTGACTTTCTTCTAATTACGATAGAAAATCAATTGACGCTTTTTATAGCATCCAAAGCATCTATCATTTTCTCCTTTGAATTAAGTTCATGCGAATCTACTGAATTCATTTGTGTCTAAAAATGAATTTCTTATTTGCAATTCGTAATATCGTACCGCTTGAGGAGAAATTAAAAAGAGGTTCAAAAAAGCCAAGTGCAGCAGGTGATACGATTCAAAAATTCGTGGACGTTAGTCATGACGTGAACTTTTGTATAGGCACCCTGGGGCTCTTTTTCTTTACGAAACACAAAGCAGGGTGCTCCTGCGTTTAAGATCAACACGGCGAAACACCTTCTACATTACGTATGGTGATAAATATATTTAACATGAAACATGTAAACAAACTTACTTGCAGGCTGCTGTTTTATTACGCGAAATATTACCACTCGAGTTCTGTGGGTCGAAGCACGTTTTATCAAAAATGATATATACAAGTGAAAAAATAATAAAAATAAGAGAAAGAAATTTGTTCCAAGAAATAAGAAGAGTGCAAATGCAGGAAAGAGGTAAATGAAAGTTTTTCACGAAACAAAGTATAAGATAGATTGAGAAGATCTCTTTTAATGACTAATTGAAATTTTGAATGTTTATTTGAGTGGTGACCGTAGCGGAAATTGAAAAAAAGGGAGAGACGCTGTGCTCATCTCGGCGAATGGTTCTGGTCGTTACTGGTAAACTAAATTTTTCACAAGAATGGTCCCGCTGAATAGTCTATCCGCCTTAAACAGAGATACACCAGTACCACAAGCGAGTTTCAACGCTGAATGACTTAACAGTTGCAAGAGGAAAAAGATGCTAGTTGAAAAGAAAACGTTGTGCATACATAGTGCATCGCTCCACCTCAGCTTGTCAGTGGATGAACCGAGTTGTTAGTTTAGTTTTAAAGAAGTCTTTTTATCCGCGCGTTTGTCAGCTCCTCATGCCTGCCCTCCAGCTACGCATTTCAGTTCGAGCATGCATCAGCGTATACAGTGTTTCTCGTCATCGATATCAGCTGACAAATTTGTTGGCGGAAAACAAATGCGGGTACATGTATTTTCACCGTTATGAAAGATAATAGCAAACCATTAAAGTGGTTATTCACAATGATTCATGCATTTGCGAAAACATAATAATTTCTGCGGTATATCAGACAGTTATTAGGTATTATTAAGACGTAATATGTGTATTTATGTCTCGTTGCACAATATTAAATAATGCAATTTGTTACACCGAATTATTGTAGTGGTACCAACAAACATTTGCAAAAAAATATACTGAACGACAGAATATTACATTTCAAAAATACCTTAACGAAATTTTCATAGAGTAGATTAAATTCAGATATTAAATTCAGATAAAATTTATGAATAAAATAATGCCTTTTTTGAATTATTATTATCGGGTTTCCATTTGGAAAACTGAAATCAGTTTTTCATATCTCAACTTGGTTAAAATCATATCCTCTAGTGTAGACGTCAAATTTTCATTCGGAATATAACTTTACAACAATAAAGAATAATTACCAACCGTGACCAAGTTAGGCAAGGCATGTAAATTTCATATTATCTATAGGGTTAGAGTCACGTCGTTAGTTGAAACATATAAACGTAATTGAATAAAATTGGTGCATGTATATATATATATATATATATATATATATATATATA